>WEIS01081684.1:0-14250 GCA_013389965.1 Todus mexicanus
TTTTTTTATTTGTTTGTGGGTTTAGTTTTTTTCACCCCCAGCTCTAGGTGCTATCTGACTATTTAGCTGCAGAAGTAGCTCCCATGGCCAACTTCCCATAATGCTCATTCAACCAGACAGATCAGCGTGAAGCCATGTGGAAATCCATTTACACAGCCAGACACTCTCACTTATAATTCCGCACTGTGGGGTGCTTTAATTCATGAATAACAACAATAAGAACGAGAAAAGTGCCACATATGCCTTCGCTAAGTGTAACTAATTGACCAGGGACACCTTTCTGGCACGATGCTTTTTATTGATTGAAAAGCCTAATTAAAGTGGTGTGTAGTATAGAATAGATGAGTGGTTTTCTTCACTTTACGTAACAAGTACCAAAATATCTTCATGCTAACTTTCTCAGCCCTGGCATGCAGAAAAAGCTCGTTACGGCTCCGGTGGGTAGAGTTTGCTGCAGGAGCTAATGGGATCCCCAGGGTCCCACTCACATTCCCTGGATCTTCCCCTTCTAATGCAGCCACCCTTGAGATGCATCACATGGCCAGAACTGAAACACTATGTCTGCCATACCCAAAAGGAGGATGACACTGTTGCTTTTAGAGATGCTTTGTGGCTTTTATGGAAAGGGCCTCGTAATGGGTTTTTACTTCTTTTACATGTGCGTCAGCGCAAGCACGTCTCAAATTTATTTTGCTACTGAAGCTGCTCACTGGGACTTCTGACACTCAAAATGTGCTCTGACATGACGGCACAAAAAAGAGAAATACAAAGGAAAAGTAAAACCATGGCTGTCTGTGGGAAAGCAAAGAAATGCTAAGAATTTCTTCTTCACATGATATCAATTTTTTTGACATGTAGTAGAACTAGTAGCAACAACCTGATTCTGCTACTCTTTTACTTATTCTACTACTATTGCATGGATGTCTAAGGACACGCACATAAACGAAGGGTGAATTTTTGGACTGTGTAATACCAAGCAATGGAAAAACTTCTGTGAATAATGTAAAATAGATGATAGCTGAGTCCCATAATCCACTATGACGCAATGGCCCTGGTAGGACACTATAAAATGGAAAAAAAATCACCACACTGAGATATTTGCGTATTACTAACTAAGAGAAAAGTAGAGCTGCATGGAAGTAACTGAACTACATAATAAGATAATACTGTTCTAACTCTACATCTGAATTTTAAGCTATGACACGAATACGCATCTTCTCCTTCTTCACATCGTATTTTCTGTGCTTCCCATCACTGCAATTTCTTTCTCCTCCTCATTAATTCTGATACCTTCAAGCTGTTGAGTGCTGAGCCATGGGAAGAGCTCACCAACTGCTGTGTTTGGCTGGGGGAAAAAAAAATACAGCGTGCTACGTGCTACTGCAAACCAGCTAGCAATACCCTCTACATCCAGAAACCAATAAAACACTCAACAAGGGCTGTGTAAGAACATTTCTACTTTCAAAGAGAAGGGATTGTGTCTTGAGAGACATCCATGCCAGGTAATTCAGTCTGTATCTATGTTTTGCACTCTAAATTTTAACAGGGGAAGCCTCATCATCCTGGTCATTGTCTTTATATCAGGGATCTGCTGCTGGTGATACATGGATAATGTAGAGGGCACCCAGAATGGTCATCTTCACTTGTGCTGGTCACAAAGCACCATCAGTAAAAGCTGTGATCAACAGACAGGGAGAAAACCTTGGGATGCTACAGCTTTTTCTTTTGGCTCCCACATCATTGTGTAGCCTAAAATATTGGTAAGCTTTTAACAGCTCCACTAATTCAAGAGCAAACACCGGCATTTGCCAGTGCAGTGCCTGTAAGATCAAGAAAGGTAAGTGCAGCTTCAATTCCGCTGGCAAAGCAACGAGAAAGTCACGTTTTTGCTTAGTTCTTGTCCAGGTTTAGCTCTACAGAATGGGATAGATAGCAAAAGTAATATATACAACCAGTTACTTAAAAACCGCCTAAAGCAGAACAAGGGCTCTTTTTGCTGCGAGCTGAGTATGGCTGCTGAAATGCGCTTGCCATTCCCAGCAAGAGTCAGAAAAGTCCCTTGCTTGAGCTGCTTCATCATTTGTGTTTTGACAGCACATTTACTTTAACCAGGCTTAACAAGCAACTGCATTCCAGAGTCTGTATTAAATCTTATTCAGTACCAAAATTAGTATTTTGGGAGACAATTTTTTAAGAAATCATTGCCCTCTTGTTGAACATGTGATTCTAGCCAAGGCGAGGATCACAGGGAGTTTTCCTTCAGAAAAAATAGGTTTGGGAAGAAGTACAGGTTAGCCCCAACTATCCACACTTCTATTACCCAAAGCATCTCCTATTAAAACAATGATGATAGCACCTGATATCTATTAATCAGATTAAAAATATCTTTTCACGGGATTATTTCCTCCCCATATCCAGACTTCCCAGTGAGTGTGCAGATAACTGCAATCGGGTCCTGCTCCTCCATCTACTGCCAGTTTAAACTTGTTTATTCACCCGAAGATCACACTAAGCCTCCCCAGCATGACCAGCTGTCTCCAAGAGACAGTGGGGAGGCACCTTCAGCATCTCTCCCCACAAGCAAAGTGATGCTGGGAGGGCAACCCACTGGCAGAGAAATCAGAAATTGATTGCAAAGCTCCTTCCCTTTGGTGCATGGCTCAAAATCCAAGCAGGTCAAAGGGGATAAAAAATTAGTATCATGTGCTGGTTGTTTGCAGGCTCAAGTAAAGAGAGACGGTAGCTTCAAGTCCAGCTGCATGGAGATAACTCTGCAAGCAATTAGCAGGCAGCTTCCTCTCCAGTAAATCTTTTATCCCTTTCCGCAGTGTGCTGAGCATAGCAAAAAAGCCCACAGATTAAATAATTAAAAATAGCCCGAGCAACCAATGAGTCCTCCAGGGAAAGGGATTTCGCTGCCCCCGCAATGGGTAAACCAGCTCTGGGGCCATGAAAAGCTCCTCCTGCCCACCAACATTCCCTCCCCACCCTATGCCGCACATCATATATAATTTAATGACATTTCTGCTCCTATGCAGCCTTAATATTGTGTAAGATTTGACAACCAGTTGTGATTTAGCCCATTTAGTTGGTTTTCCCAGTCTCTGTGCTACATGTTCCTGAAAGGACTTTTCTTGCTTCTGTATTTGGAAACCAGTGGACAACCACAGTCTGAACAAAACAAAAGTCAAACAGCAGCAATAACATTGGATACTGAAGAGCATTGGCAGGCAAATGGAAAAGGGCAATTTTAAAATATCACTTATGAAACAGAAGGACTGAGAGTTATGGCTTTTGAAAGCAAGGTCTTGTTATTCATCTGATGAGAAAGCAGGAGGTTAAAAAAATCATGTTGTCTCTAAAGCACTCTGAGAATTTTCAAAAACATTACTGCTGTGATATTTTCCTAAGCAACAGCTTTCCAGACAACAACAGCTGGCCTCTCCATGTAGCATTTAACATGAGACTGGAGAGAAATCTCACCCATCTTCCCCAAGTGACAGGACAGCATCTATCTTGTCCCCTCCTCCTTTTTCGGGAAGAAATCCTTCCCCTGTTCTGCACTGAGGCCCGTGGTTCAAACATTCAGGTCAGACAGTTGAAAACTTGATGGTTAGACAGGTGAGAACTACATGATGGTCCCTCCAGACCCTGTGATCTACAGCCAGGTCACCTGCATCCTACCTTGCTGTCCTCAGAGACCAAACCCTCCACCTACCCACCAAAGGGCAGAAGGGTAGATGGTGCCACAGCAGGAGATAACGGCATCAAAAAGGGACAATAGTAAAAGGAAAGAAGGTTTTTCAGGAGGGGATGGAGAGGTGGAGAAGATAAGGGAAGAAAAGGAAGAGACGTCACACGAGGAGGAATGTGCAGGAAGGCGCAGTAGAAAGCAAACAGGAGGGCACCTTTCAGATAGCACAAGAGTCAATTTGGGGTGCTGCTGGGACTTTTCAAGACTTGAGAGCTTTTTTAGGCTGTCTGCTTCATGAGTCAACAGGGGAGGACCTTGCAGGGTTGCAGGAGCAGATCTGGATCCACCAGCACTTGGATCACACATGGGAGGGAGCTCTGGGAGATTAGTTTCCACCAGAACAAAACTAGTTGGTAGGTGCCAAAACCACTTGGCATAGCAAAGCAACATGTAGCGACTGGGGATGAGCACATCACTGCCTTCAATATAGGACTACTGATCTGAACCAAACTTGGGGGTAGATAGACCCAGGGGCAATGCAAGGGCAGAAAGACTGCTTAGGTACAGCCACTTATTGGTAGAAAGAGAAAGAAAAAAAGCTAAAGATAAGGAATTTTTTGGCAGAAGGGAAGAGAGTTACAAAGAAATAAAGGAAACATTTGTTGCAGTGGGTTTTCTACCTTACACTACTGCCCTACACAGGAGGTTGGGAAGGATGGACCAGCTTCAGTGTACACATCCAAGGATGTAAGAACACAAAGAAGAGGCCATTTCTCTTTGCTTCATTTGTTTCCTCTGGGAGATCAATATCCCCAAAACAATGGGACAGGCTAAACCCCCTTTCCGCAGCAGCACATCTGATTCTGCAGCTTTATTTCTTCAACACATCAAAGGACACTGCTGTCATCCCAACAAGGCTTCCTCTCGATCCCAGAATCCTGAGAAAACCACCAGCCTGCCTGGGAGAGAGGACTTCAATTCTTCACTTAAAGGTAAAAGCACATGGAATCATAGAATAGTTTGGGTTGGAAGGGACCTTCAAGATCATCTAGTTCCAAACCTGCTGCCATGGGCAAGGACACCTCCCACTAGACCAAGTTGTTCAAGGCCCCATCAAAGCTGGTCTTGCATATATCCAGGGTCATGGTATCTACAGCCTCCCTAGGCAAACTGTGCCAATGTCTCACCACCCTCAGAGTGAAGAACTTCCTAATTTCTAATCTAAATCTCCCTTCTTCCAGTTTGAAGCCATTACTCCTCACCTTACCCCTACAAGCCCTTGTAAAAAGTCCCTCCCCAGATTTCTTGTAGGCCCCCTTCAGATGCTAGAAGGCCACAAGGTCTCCCTTGAGCCTTTTCTTCTCCAGGCTGAACAACTCCAAGTCTCTCAGCCTGGCCTCACAGCAGAGGGGCTCCAGCCCTCACATCATCTTGGTGGCCTCCTCTGGATCTGTTCTAGCAGGTTCATGTCCCTCTTGTGTTGGGGGCTCGAGTGCTGGATGCAGTGCTCCAGGTGGGGTCTCACCAGAACGAGTAGAGAGAAAGAATCACTTGCATACTAGAAAATTATTAGCACTTGTCCTGAGCCTCCAAATTTTGCTCCTCTAACCACCTGATCTAGGTGGCAAGAACATTTTGCCTGAGCAGAGGCAGATGTTCATTTTCTTTGGAGGAAAGTCTATTTCATGTGATTCATAAGAATCATTTTTTTCCAAGCTGCTAAATACATTACACAGAGAAAATAACACTGTGTATTTCATTAGATAAACTTGTGGGTTTTCAATACATGCTGCAAGGGACAGTCTGGAATAAGAAAGTTTCTGATGCGTTTGTTGAAGATGTTAAGAGGTGTAGAGCTACAATGGCTGTTGATTAATTCATACATCAAATAAAAATCCCTTGCTGATACGCAGAAGCGCCATTCCATCATTACACATAATTTCGTCTTTGATGAAAAATGCTAACTTAAAACTAACTGTGGTAGCAGGCAGCTCGGTTGTGCTGAAGCACTTTAGTGATCAGAAATTATGCTTAAAACCGAATATTAAAGAGCCTTTTTTCCTTCCTCTGATAACATGCATTAATTATTTTAAAATTTCTTCAGTCCCCAGCCAGCAGCAATTTTTCATAATTCACGTAACACTCGATGTTGCATCCCAAAGGCGAGCAGTAAATGAGGTTAAAACACACCGAAGGCTGCCTACCCTGGAAAGTCTGCTCATCTACTTTGGAGGAAACTAAATGTCATCACTGCCGCTCAGGATTTCTTTTATGTTTTTAGTTTTTGAGAGACAGCAGCTAGCTCAGCTGTTAGGAAAAGAAAAAGAAAAGAAAAAAAAAAAAAGACATAAAAGAGTGGGCTTGAAACGAATGAAAGCTGGACTTGGTGGTTTACAGTCATTACGGAGAGAGTGTGAAGGAGTAAGGGCAGAAGAAAAGGTGGCCATTACAAGGAAAACCAGACTTACATAAACCTTAGGACAACTTGCAGCGTATTTGGGACAGGTGGAGTTAGGAGTAACCACAGCAGATGTGATGCAAAGAAGACCATGAGTCTCAGAGCACAAGGGCGATGCTTCTGCATCTGCCCAGATCTCAAGAGAAAAGATGAAAGAGGAAGGAGGTAGATGCTGAAGAAGAATCTATTCTCCTGATCCATAGGGAAGGCATTTAGAAGCTCATTTCCAGCAATTCAAGTGGTTCAGCCTATGCAGCAAAGAAGGCTGGAGCAATTCCAGGGATCTATTTATCCCCAATCAACAGGAGCCCGAACATCTTATTAAACAGAGAGAGGGCATCACACCCCCTTTAAGTGCTCCAACAAGCAGACATAAAAAATGCTGAACCTTAGAGAAACAGTAATTTCTTTCCGCCTGTACCCTGAAATTTGTTACCGCATGTTTTTCTATACCAACATTGAACAACACCTACTGTTGCACATTTAACTTCTCGTAAAAACCATGTCTTGTGTACCTTCACAGCTCGTATTTCTTCCGATTTGGGGAACTGCAATGTATTTATGCCCTAAGATTTTGGTTCTGCAAGACGTAGAATGTGCTGGACAGGATTCAAAGCAGCACGTACGTGCATATATACATTACAAGAGCGAGTAACTTGACTTCAGCAGCATTATTTATGTGCTTACAGCCTTTGTGATGCCACATCTTCAATTCATTCAGCCTGTGGGCTGGTCTTCAGTATCAGAAGCCCTGAGAATTGACTGAATTAGGTCTTTAATGAGAAAGAAATTGTTTTCTGCAAATCCTTAAGCTCGGAAATGAGGAAAGAAATCAGACTGTGATGAGACACAACAAGAGCCGCAGCAACAGCTGCAATGCCCACTGGTTTTCCCATAGCTATTCCCTACCATGCTTTTGTCAACAGAATAAGGTAGGTACATTACTGGCCTCAGTGATGCTGGCCAGAGAGAATTTAATCCCTAATGTTTATTTTTATCACTTTGAATCTTCTCAAAGTGTATGTTTTTGTGCTCTTCAGAAATGAGCTTGCAGGCTTACAGAACATGGCTCCTCAATACATATTCAAATGGGGATTTGGAACAGTCTTATTATAACAGAGCTTTAATAGTAAAGAGTTGAAGGCAGCTACAGTTTTTTTATTGAGATCTGGGAGTTTCGAGTAGTTGCTTGTAATTTGCATCTTGAGGTTTTTTCCCCACTTAGTCTTTCATGATCCTTCTGAAAAAAAAATGGCTTAAGGCATTATTTGACTGACAGGAAGCAAAGCAGATAACGGCAACATACACCCAATGCACCCTTGGTCATTTCTTTGCCGACAAAACAGCAAACATGCTTCTCCCCAAGCCTCAGAGCTTGTGAAATTTCTGCAATTATGGTGATCAAAAGCTACAAAAAGTGACCCTTGAGAAGACAGACTGTGTCTGTGCTCCCACGCCAGCCAGCTCTCTCTGTGGATCAGGTCTCCTTCCCAGAAATAATGACCATGCTGCCCATAAAAATTAAGATTTCATCAGAAAGTTTTCTATAACGAAAAACAAGGACAGCTTACGGGAGGGGAAAAACATTCATTTCACAGCTGCATATTCCCTAGGCATGAGGGGCTTAAATACTCAACAGGCTAAAAAAAGATGGGATGGTGGTAACAGCCAAGTATGAAACAGTGTTTAAAGAAAGTTGCATTTAAACAAACCATGCAAAAACAGGCAGCAGAACTGGAACCCACTGCAGATACTTCCTATACCAGTGCTTGAAAGTCTGCATACTAAAACACGTCACTTGAAATGTCTTATTTGAAACTGAAAGTATTCCACATTTCAGGAACTTGTTGGGAAGGACTTTGTCACACAGCACAAAATATGGGTGAAACTGCAAAGTCAGAATTACTGGATGATCTGTTACCATTCTTTGACCAAGCGAATACCAAAACTGTCTCAATAATATTGAAGTCACCTCCTTAAAGGAGTCTGAGTCAAAAAAAACATTCTCAGTCTACTGCAAAAAGTCTGCTTGCAAAGTTTCCTGCTGAAAAGTCACCTCAAACTCAGCGTCCCTGTAAAAGTTATTAGCCTCAAAAGAATCATAGAATCATCAAATGGTTTGGGTTGGAAGAGACCTTCAAGATCATCTAGTTCCACTCCCCCTGCCATGGGCAGGGACACCTCCCACTAGACCAGGTTGCTCAAGATTCCACCCAATCTGGCCTTGAGAAAATAACACAGAAATGAGGAAACTTGGTAAAAGGAAGTGAAAGAGAACAGCCAAAAAGGGAAAGGAAAAACAGTACTGGCATAAAAATTGTCATATCACTACCATAAGGGTTTTGAAGGAATTATACACCAGCCATCCCCAGAATGATTTTGAATAAAGCAATGGTTGATCAACAAAGCCCAGAAAGGTAAGAGAAGGCAAAAGATAACTTTTAAATATGGTGATTGCACCTGGATGAGCTAAAAATAGCGAAGAGCGTAAGAGCAGACTCTAGTGAGAAACACAAACTCCACAGAGATGTTTGAGGAGCACCTGGCAGGAGGTTGCTACTAAAACCTTTTCCAAGCACATCAGAAGTAGGAAGCTTTCCAGGGAACTTGCAGGAACAAGTTTTAAAACAAGCATGGAAAGCAGGTGAAGTCAGAGGATCAGGACCAGCTCCTGCTGTTCCGCTGAGAGGAGGTACAGGAGCTCCCAGCTGTCTTCTTATGAACAGGAAACGTGCAAGAAGAAACTAAAGGGTCAGCAGAGGTTTAGAACAAACGGAGAGGGTAAAGAATTGGCTGGATTGACTCATGCCATCTTTTACACATGCTTCTAATGGGCAACCTAATGTTAGCACATAGCCCACTGCTTCGATCAGCCTTTGCAATGAAGAGGGGGAAAAACGGGCAGTAAACGTGATGCAGCTTTTTAAAAGACTCCTAGAGGCTTTAAGAAAATTCCACATCACTTGGTCTGATTTCTAGCATCAGATAAATCACTAAAAACTACAACACAGTGTAAGTATGAATACAGATGAGGAGTTAATACAACTTCTCCTGAGTGTGATCAGGGTGTCAATTGTCCCCCTGCACTGGGGAGGCCACATCTCGAATCCTGGGTTCAGTTTGGGGCCCTTCACTTCAAGAAGGACATTGAGGGGTTGGAGCATGTCCAGAGAAGGGCAGCAAAGCTGGGGAAGGGTGTAGAGCACAAGTCTGGTGAGGAGCAGCTGAGGGACCTGGGCTTGTTGAGCCTGATGAAAAGGAGGCTCAGGGGAGACCTGGTTCTCAACAGCTCCCTGCAAGGAGGTTGGAGCGAGGTGGGTCAGTCTCTTCTCCCAAGGAACAAGAGATAGGACAAGAGGAAATGGCCTCAAGTTGCACCAGGGGAGGTTTAGGTTGGACATGAGGAAAAATGTCTTCCCCACAAGGGTTGTCAAGTCTTGAACCAGACTGCCCAGGGCAGTGATGAAGTCTCCATCCATGGAGAGGTTTCGAAGCCATGGAAATGTGGTGCTTAGAGATGTGGTTTAGTGGTGCCCTGGCAGTGCTGGGTTAATGGTTGGACTCAATGATCTTAAAGGTCTCTTCCAACCAGAATGAGTCTATGAGTCTAAGCATGAAGAAAGTCCTGATGTGATGCTGCTCCCCCTTTGTGGGTCTCTATCTTCTATCCCTGACCCCCATATTGACAGAAGACTGAAGTACAGCACGAAAGAGCATAGATAAAGGGAAGAGGAGGAGGATTAGGGACATCTGGCTCCTATGTGTTGAGATTCTTGGAGGTTGGAAGAGAGCTACAATCTACTTCTGATGAGCTCAGAAAAGGCTGGAAAGAGGTGGTAGGGTTGGTAGACATAACTGGTGTCTGTAAAACAAGAAATGTAAAGGTGAATCTTGGATGTTTTATCACTACACTTTCTGACAAGCAATAGATATTAAACTGAACATAGAAAAGGACAAGGACTTCACTGCCACAGGCTNAAAGTAGAGCAATGGCTGTAGTTTATTTTAAAATAAACCACCATGTGCTGCACCCTGATACCTTTCCCCTCTCCTCTTGTAGGTACAACCATAAAATCTGCTTTGGAGACGCTGTTTTTTCTTCATAGGATCAGCTACGGCTTCCAGATTAAGGAACTGGGGTCTTTGTCCTTGTGGCCTCAATCGCACAAAATATCTGAGCATGGAAAATCAATATCATTGGGGGAAAATCATTTCATTTGAGATGTATTCACGGAGTCCTCCCCTGCACTAGATTTAAAACATACGCAACCCCAAACCATGAAGGACAAGTGATTCTGTCAAATCAAATTAACACTGCCCACCTCAAGAAATAAAAAAGGGATGAAGTGTAGGTGTTTGTTGTTTGGGGGTTTTTATCATGAAGATGTTGCCCTTTCACAACAGACTTAACCCAAAGTTCTTTAAGAAAAGCAGCTAATTCTTTACCTCCAAAAATATGATTTTTCATGCTTTCCAATAATCCCCTAACAGAAGTCCGGTTTGTAGAGCAAGGACCCCAACCTCACAGATCTTAAATGTTTGCTCCAGAGTGTGCTTTTAAATGTGGTTTGTGTTACCAGAGTACCACAAATCCATTTTTCCTATACAGTGAATTGCATTTAAAAGAGCGAAAGGTCATAAGGGACTATGATACCACGACTATTTGACCAGATTTGACAGACAGACATGATGTCTGTGTCTTCATCCTTATTTGGATCCTCTAAACCCCACTACTCTTCCAGTCACCTTCAAATGCTACCACTGGAGTGTCTGATATTTATTTTTGGATTACTAAGGAATAGGTCCAGCTGACCTGCACCAGTAAATGCAACTTAATGACGACACTCATCAGGAAACACTCATTTAGTTGCCATGTGCCTCGTGCTAAGTGCCGGAAATTAAAATGATGAGCAGCACCGAAGAAAACACCCTAAACCAGCCTTAGCACATTGGATTTGCGACAAATGGAAGAAAAAATCAGGTACATCTGGCCAAATCTGGTTTCCACAAATACAGACTTTTGGCATTGAAAATAGGTCAAATATGTCTAGCCTTTAATCTTTCATCAGCTAGAACTTGTTCACATTATTTCACCTGGCATCAATACCAGTGACATTACATATTTCCTCTTTTGAACAGATTCTAGCCTATTTTCAGCCTCAATTTTGCAGAAATCCAAGATTAATCCCAAACAAGCAACAGGAGGTTAAATCTCCCAGCTGCCTGGACTGCTGGCCACATGACTGGCCCTGCTGACTACTTCAAAGTCAAGTACTATTTCACTATTCTGTAAAAAGAAGCTATTTTTTATACCCTATGTCATTAATACATTCACATTATTAAATCTGGATAATAGAAGAAAAGGACAAAAAGTAACATGCAGGATGACAAATACTTGATGGACCTGCCTCAGATTTTACAATGGGGTAATCACTACTCAAACATTCTGTGATAACAAGTAAACACCTGCTGATTGTTTGATAATAAACCTACAATATAGCTTAATCATAGATTCTATATTTCATGTATAATCTAGTTTCTATTCAGTCTTTCACTGTGTTTTATGACAATCCTACCACTTTTTGAAGCCAAAAATTTCACAGTGAAATCATAACGCTGAGGAGGGGACGTTTGCTTGAGCAGAGAAATAGGATCTGGACCATCAAGGCTGGACTGCAGTTTGTTTGCTGATGGTCTTTTGTATGATTGAACCTTCAATGGAAGAAGGTTCTACATTTAAAGCTATTTCTACATCCCACCTCTGCAGAAATAATTAACATCTGTCAACACGCCACAGAAAGGTTTGGGCAACAGAACAAGTGTCCTGGATGATGTCAAATGAAGCAAGAAGTCAAGATGGGCATTGCCTTCTGCGAGCCGTCACAGCAACACGTTCACCATTTTGGGTCATCATTGTGCCAATGGGGCAAAATCAACATTTGGGTGTGTGTTTCTTTTTGTTGTTGGAAATTCAAGTGCTAGACAGACTCCAACAGCATTGTTATATATACCATCACATATTGCTATTGGCTTTCTGCTGTGTTAAGATTGAGAAATAACTTTGGTCTCAGGTATCACTACACAGTAACTCTTTCAGCTTGTCAACAAGACAAAACACAGTTATTAACTACAGAAATCTGTCAAGGGAACGAGTAAATTCTTGTGTAGCTGTAAAAACAGAAGCTGCTAATTGTAGAATATAAGATCATAATCAGAGCATGAGAAAATCACAGAGCAAACCACTTTTCGCACAGCTGAAAAAGCTTTAATAGTGCCCTACTTGACGTTAGCTCAACCCACTTTCTCCACCCTGAATAACCAAGAACAGCCTTCCCCTCTCACTCAGGCGTGGTCTTGTTTTCTTTTTTAATTCGATGGGGTTTTTTTTCAAAAATGAGGTTAGTCCTGGGAAGACTGTGATGTACTTTTGTATCTATGAGAGAGAGGTCAAACAGCAACACACCACATTCCCACCGCATGTGAGATCCTGGAGCTGTAAGCACACCCAAGAGCTGCTCTATCATGGATTCCAGGACTTGCTAGAACAACATTAGGCTTTTACTAGGACAGTGTCTATGCTGTAATCCACAACGGAATGTGACTTAGCCCCACTACAGTTACACTCAGCTTGTTAGAGAGCTTCATATCATTCCATTTTTAGATACACCATTTTGCCTATACCTACAAACAGGTCAAGCACTTGCCTGAGCTATAACAGCTCCTGAACTAAATCTGTCTTCCCTTTTCCTTGTGAATCCATAGGGAAAGACTCAAAATCATGTACTGAAGAAATTACTGTCTTAAATTGGCAGTAATTTATGATCCAGCTGTAAAAACATGATTATCAAATAGGCATGGAAATCTTTTGGATAGTGATGGAGTATGGGCCTGGGTTTTGGTCTCCTTGGGAGCCACAATACATCCGGACAACAGAAAACCCAAAATTCTCATGCTTCTGGGCTCTATTTTTAGCAAAAGATATCAAGTTATCTAAGGAATGGAACAAACTGGACTGAATGATCTTTAACACGGTGTTCAGTCTCATAGGCTGGACTACCTCATAAAGAAACAAGCTATTAACAAAAGAATGTAGAAATTTAAAAATGCAGAAGTGTTATTTGTTTGTTAAGAGTTTTTCTAGCATTTGTACATGAAAATGTATTTCAAATTTATATAACCTTCAAATTTCAGTTCTGGCAAACTTTGCTGTTGACAACAGAGAGTAGCTTAGGCTCTACATGGGGCTACGCAGCTGCCATGAGATGGTAAAATGGCACAAGATAACATCTACCCATTTGCCTTTCAGCGTAAAATTAACACCTTTCCTTAACCGTGGTAGAAAAAATAACTTAAAGTTAACTAGACAATTTTATGTTATGGAAAGAAATAGTTCTGTGCTTGCACCACTTTGATTTAAAATAAATTGTTTTCTAAAAAAGGAAAACAGAAAAAGCATACTCAAAAGTGAGCTCCAAAGCCAGCGTGCAATCCCAGATGAGGTTAATTTTAAACTCATCTCCAGACAAAATTCAGCACCGCAGTTTCAGCACCAGTTTAAGTCTAAGGATGCTGAAATCAAGCACAATCTTCTCATCAGACAAGGGCCTTGAGAGACAGAATTATTATTAACTGTGCCATGTTTCTGCCAGCTTTGGGTGAAATGTCATGAATGCCAGAAGGGGGAAACAATTCATTGCTAAATCATAAAGCTGAACTTCTCGTTAATCAAAATGGGTTCATTAGGCAGCCAAGTTTCAGCAGCACAGGTCGTAACCTTGAGAGGAAAGATTTAACACAAGTTTCAAAGAAAGAACCTGTCCAGTATGCCAAGGATGAGTGGCTTTTAGTTTGTCTATGAATGCAAAGAACATCTAATTTAAATTTACGTCTTTGAGTGTAATATCTTCCACATATTGATCCATATCTTTAATGGATATATTTAATTGATCCATATCTTTAATGGATCAATATATTTGTGTAACACATGTGACGAAACAAGTCAGCTTTGAGACTGAAAGGGAAGAAGGAAAGCAAGGGAAAATAAGAAGATTTGCCTGGATTTCAGTCTAGCAACTAATTCCCTCCTTGGATAGAAACA
>WEIS01081686.1:0-12436 GCA_013389965.1 Todus mexicanus
GACTGAATGAAATCAACTTTCCCTGTAGTAAAGCATCTTGATAGCAGAAAGCTGAACTGTAACCTACTGCAGTTTTGTTACTTTATATGCAACGATCTTAAAGGTCTTTTTCAACCAAAACAATTCCATGATTCTGTGCCTTCAGAGACTACAGCCTCATGGGCAAGTGAAAGTTTAATGTTTCTGATGCTTTCGGCATCAGAAAGAGGAACTGTTGTTTGTCAATTCAATTGCTTTTTTAAACAAGGCAAACCAAAGCTGCTGCTTCGTTTTTGAGGAAGTATTTTTCTGTTTCATGAAGAAAGTAATAATGGTTGGATTTATATGACAGTTTCCAAAACAACTAACTAAAATTAAATTAATACTTTCTGTGTGAACCTTTGAGAATTGTGATCTCTTATAAACAAACAAAATTCCCTTGGTCAAAGTGTCTAATTACAAAAATACATAAATAAATATATTTCTATTCCAGACCGGAGTCTTGGATAGCAACACAGCAGATGGGAGCATTCCTGAGTGTAGCAAAGGGTTCGGCTGAACCTCCCATCTTTCTGGAGATCCACTATTTCGGTGGTGCTAATACGAGTGACTCCCCCTTGGTATTTGTAGGAAAAGGAGTTACATTTGACAGGTACGTATACTAATGTTTAAATGACTAGAGGAAGGAAAACGCCTTCCTGCTATTCCTGTTCAACAAGGGGATGCTTTTTCTTTGCTCAGCACATCTTCCAATGCCATTTCAGTGAACTTGCCTTATATAGTAGATTGTGCTGCTTTTCCCAGGGGTAAGACAAGCTTGACTGGTTGGGCAAAGTAGGAATTGATACACCCATGTATTGTAAGGGGAAAATGGAAATTCAGGGGGAAAGAAAATAAAGAACGTGCTACTTCTTGGTGGACTTTTTGGCCAGAGGAAACCTCTGGATGAAGAATTTACGTGTTCAGAATTGCAGTCTGACTGGACATCTAGATCATGCTAAAGGAAAGAGAAAATAGTTCATTCTTTGCAGCAGTTCCGTACAGCTGCTTGTCACATCACATAGCTACTGAAGAATTTGTCACTCTGTTCCCCTTCCATCGGCTGATTTTATCAAGTGTACTATTTTGTTCCTGTTTTGTGCTCTTCTGCTATTATGAAGACCATTAAGTTAGTCTGTCACAGATGACCTGGATTTTTATGGCATCCTGTAATTACAAGGAAGTAACTCAGGGACATCTGAAACGAAACCCGCGATAGCTTCCTTTCAGTGTGCTTACTGGGGTGTTACAGGAATATTTGAAAACACCAAGTCTAGCATTTACTGATATTTGGTGCTAAAACATACTAATAGAATATTATTACTGTATACAACATCAAACTCCTACGTATTTGATGGTACTTGTGCTGTTTGTTCCAGTGGTGGCATTTCACTGAAGCCATCATCGGGTATGGATGCGATGAGAGCAGATATGGGAGGGGCAGCAACCATCTGTTCAGCCATTGTGACAGCAGCAGCTTTAAGTCTACCTCTTAACATAATTGGTAAGTCTGTTTGTGTGAGAATCCAAAAAACTTAATGTTACAATGTTTCATTTAGATAGTAAGATTCTTGTATCAGCAGTGGTAATGGTCTTCAGAAATGTCATGGACTCTTGCAGACCTACTTACTTCATTTCCTTGCTCAGCCTCTCTGCCATTTGTACTTGCTTATCAAAAAATTGCTAGGTTTGCTTGAATACAATATTGCGACAACAAATTAAAATTTGGAAGGTGCGATTTTTAGATCTTAGGAGAGAAATGATTATCAACAAACTTATTTTCAATGAGTTTTTCAGAACTCCTGATCTTTCATTACAAGAAGGAATGCTGATATCTGTAAAAGCAATTTAAAGTGAAAGAGAACACTGGAACAGGCTGCCCAGAGAGGTTGTGGAGTCTCCCTTTCTGGAGACATTAAAAACCCACCTGGACGCGTTCCTGTGTGACCTAATCTAGTTGATCCTGTTCTGGTGGGGGGGATGGAGTAGATGATCTTTCGATGTCCACTCCAACCCCTAACATTCTGTGATTCTGAGCTACCACCCTGAGTGTTTGCCACTGCTGAACAGGAAGAGGGATTGGCTCTTGTTTCCTTAGGTGAATATCTCAGCAGAAATCTTAACCAAACAAAACCAGGCTGCTGATGCTATTTTTAAATATGAGCAATGCTTATTTTTTTGTCTGCAGAAATTTTGCAGAAAAATGAGCTGATTCAGGAACCATGGCAATACCAGCTGGTCATGACATATAATCCATTCTAGGATAAATTTTGAGAACCTTGACTTTCAGGAAAAATAGTATTTTAGTCACTTTTATGCTTCGACCAGTAGAGGGCAGTGAAAAACACGGCCTCACTGCATTCCTCCTTTACAAGTAAGGGAAGATAATGGCCAGAGCTACATCAGTGGAGCAAGTCTGTGTACATAATTCTATTGAAAAGCGGTGGTCCACAATTTGCTTGTTCCTTGTGTCAGAAGCAGGCTTTCCCTTGGAATGGTGGAGTGCCTTTCATCCCATTTTGACACTGCCTCTCTGGTTTTGCTCATCTCTGTTCTTCTGATTGGAGTTCTGTGGCGAGTCCTTGGAGCGCTCTTGACAATACACAATGATTATTTACAACGAGCAGAGCTTGAATGGCTCAGAGTGTTAATCTGAGAAGGCTTTTTTTTAATTTCGGAATGAATTCAATCTCATTACATGGGACTAATTATTCATATATGGAAGATGTAAGATGATATTTGTTGATCCTCAGCCCTCACTCGTCTGAGCATAAAGTAGAAGTAAATCATAGTGGTAAAGTGGCATAGGTGAGATAATGTGGTGGTGAACATGCAGAGGGATTTCCCTGACTGAAAACTGGACCAGTGTCTTTCAGTGACCAGGAAGCTTTGGATTTTGAGCATAAATTCAAAATGAGAATAGAACTGTTTTCTTAACACTTTTCTAAGTGTCTTAAAAACATGTTTCCTGAGAAAGAAACTAGTAACGCAGTTTTCTTTTTCTCTCTGAGGTTTGGCACCGCTCTGTGAAAATATGCCCAGTGGTAAGGCAAACAAGCCTGGGGATGTGGTGAGAGCCAAGAATGGAAAAACAATACAGGTATGCACGTAAAACTTGGATTTTTAATACTTCTAGTGAATTGGTTTAATCAATCAAGTTATATAACTGCAGTCAGAGGAGCTGTTTGAAAAGACCCTTTAAAACGATAAGCAGTGCAAATCTACTGTTTTAAAAAATGTAAGAAGCACATTACTAATTAGACATTGCAATCATAGAATTCTTTCAAATGTAGATATAGGTTGAAGAGATTAGACAGTTTTTATAAATTGCTAGGGAAAGCTGAAAAGTGTGGTCATTTACTGAACATGCTGGAAAATCTTGGTTTAGCACAGGAGGTTGTTACAGTGCTCTGAAGTATAGGTTGTCAGTCAAAATGAGTAACATAGTAACTGCTTCCAGCAGACCCTTCAGGACACTTCCTGCTATCTTGAATAAGACTTCAAAGTATTAGTTTCCTGCTGATGTAGCCAGGGTCTTTACAGTGTCAAGCTGCTCTATACAATCAGAACTCTCAGTTGGTTCAAAGCTTGCCAAATCACTACTCAAAATACGTATTTCATATTTCATCCAAATTGTTCCCTACTTATCTAATAGATTAAATGGTACTGAAAGTCATTGTGCTGTGGACCACTGATTCTGTGCAGTAGATGGCTTAATCGGTATTTCTCTGTGTCTGGATTTGTATGACTCTGCCTCCTTTGACTTGCCAAACCTTCCAGTTCCTTGAGGTTCTTCTCCCAAGACTGAGTTCAGTCACCCTCTGCTTTGAGGAAAAAGACTGGGCAGGTATTTCCCCCACCAGGAAGAAATTTGCAGGAAGTACTCATAGCTCAGAGCACATAGTGCAATTAACCTTGCAGAATTCATCATGAATTTTCCATGAACAGGGAAAAGAGCAAAGGGGATATTGATTATTTTTTTTAGAGGGGAAAAAAATCAGTATCCAAAGAGAAAGCAGGATAAAAAGGAACTGTTTCCAGAGATGCATCTGTGCTTCTCTGTGGTACCCTCTCTTCCTTTGCGGTTTCCATTGCTCAGATCTCAGGTTGCTCAGAAGCAGACCCTGGACTCTGGGCCTTTGCTGGGGATGGTGACCAATTCCCTGCACTCCAGTGGGGCACTTCTCCTGCCTCCAGGCTCTTCTGAGGAGCCAGCCACACAGAAGCCCAGCATGCAGAGGAAGTTGCAGTGCTGAAAGATGACTTGACCTCAGCTACAGATGTTATAAATATTTCAGTACTATCTTTTTTCCTTTTTTTTTTTTCTGTTTAAGTTTTGACTCCCCAAAGTTCCTAGAGCCTCTGACAGCGCATAGGCAATCTGACAAGCTATTTAAGATAACATGTAAGAAATAAATCAGTGAGAGGCATGTTTTCAGTCATTCATCTCTTCTTACGAATTTTGCGCTTGAAGGTGGATAACACAGACGCGGAAGGAAGACTGCTGTTAGCTGATGCTCTCTGCTATGCCCACAATTTTAACGCAAGAGCTATTGTGAATGCTGCAACATTAACAGGTAAGCAGGCTCCCTTCCCTGCTCATTTTGCATGTCAGTTCCTTGTTAGTCTAATTCATTGGGCTGTGGATTAGTTGTGCCATGTATATACAGCCAACCTGAATTTGTAAGCAACTGAGATGATTTTATGTATTGTAGAGCAACAGCTATTGCAGCTTATGCTCGAGCAGCCTGTACACCTGCCTGGTGCTGCTAGGACTGGGGAGGGTATTGGCCAAAGGGCCAAAGCCCGCTCAGGCAGTGTAAAAGGGAATTAGTAAAACTTTGTTCTGGAACCAAAAGCTCCAATATTATTTTCTACTCTCTGGGTATGTGTTCAGCAATGTAGCCAAAGTTGGGCTGGCCTAGCCACGCTGGCACTAAGAAGACTAGGAAAACCTGCGCAGACTTTGATGTTTCTACACAATGTCTCCCAGGGCTTCTGTTTCTGAGCTAAGCCCTCCCAGCTCCCAGGGCTGTGTGATGCAGAGATACTGGTATGCTTGTGGAGGAATCTTGCCAGGTCCATATGGCACTGGCCGTGCTGGAGCCAAAATAGCTTCTTTGTGAACAGCTTCCTGAGTGCCTGGGCTCTGACCCAGCCAGCACCAGTTCTGCCATTACGTGAGCTACCTCAGGTCTCTGTGATTCTAGGTAATGGAACAGGAAAGTCATTATCATCTTCCCAAGAATTTGTTTGACTGAAGTACCTTTTGTTTTATGTGCAGTTTGCGTACTTTCAGGCATAATGAAACACGCTTTAATTGTTTCATCTCTAGAGTTGTATATGAATAGGTCGTCATTTTATATCCAAACCCAGCGCTGTGTATGCATCTCGTGAGCTGCAGTAACAACTGTTGTGGGTGAAGCGACTGTAGCTGAAATGAGAGCAAACATGAAAGAGTAGTTCCAACAGGAGCCTGCTGTGTTGCTTAATGAATATGCCAAGCAAAATAATTACCTTTCTATATATTCTCTACTAGTGCTTTAAATAATGTTCAATCAGTTTTACTAGTTGAAATGCTGTTGAAAGTTTCAGTGGACAGAACGGAAGCCAATTTTAAAATTGTTGGCTTGTATAAAAGCATTCCTATATACAGGGCGTGATAGAAGGAGTTTACTTCCACAAGAGATTATTCTGTGTTTGGGATTCTTGGGCACCAAGTGGGATGGAGGAGATCTCCCGTAGAAATTTATTTGACATACCATTTTGTTAAGCTACTTTTTTTTCTTTTTTTTTAATCTCACTGAGGATTGAGTGTTGGCATTAGAGAAGTAGTTCTGCGGCATCGAATAAATAAATATGTATGTAATCCCTCTGGTTTAGGCATGGTTTAGTATTTTGATAAGGATTATTTTCATTTAAAGTAAATTCACATATGCTGTGCAAAAATCTGCAACTGAAATTCACAAAAGGTAAAATATCAGCTCGAAAATTGTAGAGGTCTGTAAATTGGAACAAGTCTGCTCATACTTTATGGAAACAATAAAATTTAAATTTTTCTTTTTTAGAAGACAGTTACTGCTGAATACATTAGATTAGAAATATTGCGAGAAACATCAGACTGAAAACAGAAAATCTAGTTTCATGAGATACAGAATAGAATTTTTATGAATTCTTGTCCCATTAAATTATATAATGTTTGAACAACACTTAAACTACAAAATGCAAGTGTACTAAGGCTTTTAGCTTTTGCAAACTTCAGTAATTACTGATAATGAGAATTAAAAATGAAAATTTCTGTGAGGAGACAGGATGCGGAAGAGTAGCTCAGGTTCACCTTTGCCTTCGTTGTAACCTTGGAGGTGCATTTCTGTAGGTGCCATGGATGTTGCATTGGGATCTGCTGCAACCGGAGTGTTCACCAACTCATCTTGGCTTTGGACTCACCTTTTTGAGGTAAGCCATCTGCATTATTATTACTTCATAATAGTAATTCAGTAATAGCTATTGTTATTGAAAAGTTAGTGCCTTACTGAAAGTCTTACTTTATGCAAATCTAAAAGGTATGTGACTACATTTTGAAGTCTCATAGGAATGGTGTTAGTACTGTATTTAATTGAAAATAGTTTTGACTAATGATTGCTAGCTCTCTAGTGAGGTTCAGGATCATACAGCAAACAGCACACACATCATCTCAAGGATCTTCATGTTCTGCTAACTTCTGCGTATGCATAAGCTCTGGACTGCTGACAGTAATTAGTTCATGTTAAAAAGATAATCTTGCTAAACACTTGAGACAGAAATTCAGAGGCCTCATAAGTGGCTGAAGTGCAACGGCTAAAGGAAGCCTCCGAAGGGAAGGATTTGTGTTGTCAGGAAAAAAATACATTGAAAAAACTCACAGTCTTTAGATTTTGCTGTCTGCCTAACGCTAAAGTACCTAAAAGTAGGATTTACAGGTTTATTTTGCAGTGTATTTCTAAATATATTGGGCTGAAGATTTTTAGACTGATCAAAGCTAAACAAAAATAAGCATGAATGATACCGGAGATTATAAATGCAGTTTGGAGGGGAAGTGCCAAAACTATCACTGTTTCTTTTTCAGGCCAGCATTTTGACAGGGGACAGAGTTTGGAGAATGCCTCTTTATGAACATTACACAAAACAAGTAACAGAGTGTCCTCTTGCAGATCTGAGTAACATTGGAAAGTACAGCCGGTAAGATCTACCAATATCCTTCATGTGCCTCTTTCAGTGGATTTAATATTTGCCCTGTTGGTGTTACTTAAAAAAACCTACAATTTTTCTGCTTCCCACAGAGCTGGAGGAGCGTGCACAGCTGCTGCGTTCCTGAAGGAATTTGTGACTGCCCCTCACTGGGCTCACTTAGATATAGCTGGTGTGATGTCGAATAAAGACGAGGTGCCCTATCTTCGCAAAGGCATGGCAGGGCGGCCGACGAGAACGCTCGTAGAGTTTGCATCTCGATTAAGTCAAGACAGCCACAATACTAAATAAAATACTTACTCTAAAATCATCCACTCTGCCTTAAGAAAAAAAGTCTTAAAATTATTCATAAATTAATGCCTCAAGCACATTTTCAGTATGGCAGTGACTCCAAATGCATTTTATATATCATTACTTGGGTAAGAATATCTCACCTTTGAGATTTGTCATCCCATATTACGCAGTTTAAAATAAAAAATCCTATTTGAACTATTGAGTTATTTAGTACCAAAACATGATGATGGAAAAAAATCTCAATTCCTATTTTGTATATAAAGTAAGCGTCATTATTGAAACAATAAACCTCTTATTTGGATGCATGTTTTGACCGAAAGAGAATTTACAATAGATGGAGATCATAGCAGTGCCACATTTTTGGGAGAATGTGTAGGTGGTGTGAAAGGGAACTCTGCAAAGCTGTTTTTAAAAATGCCATTTTAACATTTTCCCATAGAAAACCGAAAACTGCTGTTGGTATTGAGGTCGGAATGCACCGACTGTTCAGGCTGTTGCAATTAGTGTGATTAGCACAGCTTCAGCACTGAACTATGCAGTGAATCTTAAACAAGGGCCACCATGAGTATGTTGTGACTGTTTTTGCAAAAACTTAAATCAGTGTTTGGTGGGTTTTGAAGGGGAACCTGCCACTGTCTCACATGATTCCTGTCATGCTGCTGCTTCCCCCTTCACCGGTGCGAGGCTCAGACGTCAAACAGACTTAACGCTCACGGCGTGGGATGAGGTTTTCTTGAGAATCGGGGGGATCTGGGCCCAGAGGGTGGGGGTGTTTCTGTGTTTCAGGGCGATTGTTTTAATTAAAGGTTGGTGTGCAACACGCGGTGCTGAGCTGCTGCTTACCCAGGCTGGGCTCTAGGAGGGTGCCGGCTGGAGCAGGAGAGTCCCGCTGGGCAGGAGGCTTTGCCTTCCCGCCTCTCCCCATCCCCTGTGGGACGATACCCGGCGGCTGCGGCTGCGGGAGCTGGGGCCAGGCCGGGGGTGACTAAGGCACGGCCGGGAGGGGCTCAGGCCGGGCCTAGGGAGGGGCGAGCAGCGCCCGGTCCCGCCCCTCGGCGCTTGCGCAGCGCTGCTGAGCCGGGCCGNCTGCCCTCGGCCCGCGGCCCCTGACGCGGCGCTTCCCTCCCTTAGGCCTGCTTCGCCTCCCTCGTCAGCCAGGACTACGTGAACGGCACGGACCAGGAGGAGATCCGCACCGGTGAGCCCTGGGGGCGCTTCGCCTCCGCCTCAGGCCTGCGGGGCGGGACGGGCTGACCGCTGGGCGGCCTCGGCGCTGCGGCTCAGCTCAGCTCGGCTCTGCTCCACAAGAGCCCCGCGTCCAGCCCCGCTCGGTCCGCAGCCCCGAATGCCGAGGGGCGCGGCCGGGGTCGCCGAGCTGTGGGTGACTCGCCCTAAAACGTCCTGTGAGGTTTTGCAGGTGCATTTGGGCTCTGGCGGGGCTGTGCGTGCCCTCGGCATTTGAGGCCGAAAGAGGTTTCCGGAGCTGCTCGGGGTCTGTGAGGGGCGCCCCCGGCCCCGTCCCGGGCAGAACGCTGTTGGCAGCAGGGGAGGCTCCGGGGAGGGACCCCCGGGAGCGGCCGGGGCTAGTGGAAGGGTCTGAGCTCCGGCTGGCTCCTGGCGGCCTGTGGGGTCGTGATAACGTGCAATGACAGGCACGGTTCGAACACTAGGAAGCTAACGGGGCGCATTAGGAAGCTCATGAAGCAATAATAAAAGGTAGGAAAGGAAAACCTAGATTGCTTCATAGCAATGCTTTAAGACTTGTGCAACAGGCACCTCTATGGGAGGCGTAATTCATACTGAACTGGTATAAACCAGGAGTTACCTTGACTACTGCGGAGAAGGGCACCTTTCCCTGAAAAAATTTCAAAGCTTGACTCTCAAGCACCGTTTTAAAAACAGCATAAATGCTTTTGAAAACTCCTTTGTGCTTATTGGGTCAGATTCGTATGCTGGAATTGGGACAGGTTTGTCATTAAAACCATAGTGCATAATATGTGAAAGCAGAATATTCTCCTAAATATGCTCGTATTATAGTACCTTACATTGAGCTTGTTGCTTGGCTTTGTAGTGAAATGTTCTCTTTAATTCCTCAAATTATTGTTGTCATTGTCAAAAATTTAATAAAACTTGGGGCAAAAAAAGTTGTCTTGCATGTTTAAGAGAAGTTCCGAAAGTTTGCAAATTGGTATTTTATGCAGAGACTTAAAGTACATCCTCGTTTTGTAAATGCGGCACTTTAGTAAATCTGGGTATTCTCTTCCTAGCAAGTACTGACAAGTGTTTTTAATACTGTACAGGCAACCATTGTTATCAGCTTGATAATTTCTTTGTTTGGAATTTGTTCTTTCTATTTTGTTACGTTTAGGTGTTGATCAGTGCATCCAGAAGTTTCTGGATGTTGCAAGACAAACAGAATGCTTTTTTCTACAAAAAAGACTGCAGCTGTCAGTTCAGAAACCAGAGCAAGTAATTAAAGAGGTATGATTAAATTAATTTACTTGTGTTATGCTAGATTGGATAGCTGTGTACCAGGACAGTTAATCACCTCATTCACATCACTTTGGGGGTTCTCAAGATGATGCTGTATCTTAAGTTGGTAGAACTTGACTGTCAATGTAGCTCTCACCTGGAGAAGCTGGATGTCTGTTGCTCCGTGGAGTATGGGAACGCAGAGGATGGTTTCCTTGGAAGAAACTAAGTAGTCAGATTTTACTGAAAGTAATGATCTCTGAAATATGTGACCAAGGGGAATGGAACTAGCACATTCTCAGGGCTTTCCCTCATATTCATTAGATGCTTTTTCATTATTAGAATCCCTGTAAGATCAGCTTGAAAAATCAAGCTGAAAAAATAACGTGCTGTTTACACGAGGTGGTTATTCTTATCAATACTGCCTACTTACTAATAACATGTTTTTTCATGCATAGGATGTTTCAGAATTAAGAAACGAATTGCAGAGAAAAGAAGCATTAATTCAGAAGCATTTGGGTAAACTGCGACACTGGCAGCAGGTCCTGGAGGATATCAGCGTCCAGCACAAAAAGCCTGCAGAAATGCCGCAAGGTCCATTAGCTTACCTGGAACAAGCATCTGCTAATATTCCTGCTCCAATGAAGCAAACATGAGCTTTGATTTTATTTATCTGAATATTTTGAACAGCACAAAGCAAGGGTGTTCTTTCTACTTTGTATGCTTTTTGTATAATGTGATTTGTAATACAGATAGAAATAATGAAGACAATTAAGCAAAATAAATTATCGTCTTTTTTTGGCAAAAAATATGGATTGGTTTTATATTTCAATGGAATACATGCAAAATCGCTATTCAGGATGCTCTCTGGTAGAAGCCTGTTTTCCAGAATGCATCGTGTTCTTTCTAGAAGGGACGGCCCTCGCACTCCCCTAACTGTCTTTGCTGGGATGATGAAAATACTTGCACATTACTGCTTGGTTTTACTGGAAGATTGAAATGTTTTGTGATTCAGTAATTATCTGTAAGGACCACTGTGGAAACACCCTTAGAATTGTCTGTATCTAGGTCAGATCAAGAGTGTACTTCTTTTGAAGTGACTTGTTCGTCTCCACTGGATTTCTGCTTATCACCTCACAAAGGGGTCCCAGGATACATGAAGTTGGTTCTTACAGGATGAAGTAAAACTGCAAGATGTATACCCTTGGAGGGTATGTAACGCAGGCCAAATGTTACTGGTGATCTGTCTGTCAGGCTGGTGTAGAGATGGTCCAATATAATCAACCCCAAATTAAAGACTACTCATGGTGCACTGTCCAGTCTACAGAACTGGCTTCTACCGGAGTACGCTATTTTGTAACTAAATGTAGCCAAAAAAAGATTTTGGATGTAGAAGTGGCAAAGGAGTCCTGTCTCTTTTACTAGGCAACAAGCTTAATTCATCTATAGAGCCAGGAAAGCCGCTCTCTAGGCCACTTTTGGGGGTTCAGAGTTAACTAATTGGAATATTGTAACCATGGAAATGAGAATTGGCAATTGTGTACTGAGCTTTCTAGTGTGCTTTAAAAGTTTTTTGGGGCAGAGTGGATGCAAGCCAACAAAAATTTTATCCCTATACATTTCTAATCCTCTCACAGGTACCAAGGCACTCTGCAGTGTTACTTACTGTACAGCATTCTATTGTCTTCTTGATTTCATGTATAAAAAGTGTCTTTTTGCTAAGTCTGATGCCAGAGTCTCCATCGAAGCCACGCGGTTCCTCTTGGACAAAATACTAGACAGCTGGGATGAACGTTACTTGGCATGTGGAAGCGTTCTGCCCTTTCTGCCCCCTTTTTACCAGCAGCAGGGGGCAGTTGCTGTTCTGCAGTAAGTGCTTACCTCTGTTGATGCAGTTCTTGCTGGCTGTTTGATAGATGCAAAGGCTCTTCACACACACAAAATTTCTTAAATAGCTGGGCCCTGCTTTTTGAAAATGAGGATTCAAATTTTACAGCTATTGAACTGTCCTGTCTTAAAACACCAGGCTGCTGGTTGCACAATTCCCTGCCTTTCAGTATGTTTATTGAATTACCCGGGGGTTCATTTCTTCAGTAACAGGTTAGCTGGCGTGATCTGACAGGTGGGCATGAGAACAATGCTGAGATAAAATGTACAAGCACGCAGTTCCATAAATCTGGGACTCTCAGTGTGTCAGTCTGACTCACACTTCATCATAACATAGTGCTGTTTTGCAAAACATGGAAATGGATGATTTTCAAGCAAATTTTAATATTCATACTTACATATTATCCTACTTTTTCAGGCTGATATATGTATTGAAATGCAACAGGACCACTATATTGCAATGCTGACTATACAAAACAGTTTATTAGGCAAACCAGAAAGTATTTCTAAGCCAGCCTGCTATAAACATGCTATTCTT
>WEIS01081687.1:0-14472 GCA_013389965.1 Todus mexicanus
AAGATTGAACCATACTGTAAACTGAATCTCGATGTTCAACCAGAAATGAATTATGTTTATAAGCTTCCAGCTCTGGTGAAATGCTGTTCTTAAACCATCTGCTCAACTTAATATACTAATATTTAAACTACACAAAGTCTAATCCATTGTAGTGTGAAGAATTCAGCATAATGCAGACACAGAACTTTTGTCAGTGATGATCAAATCATGAGCATCAATCAATTTACTGAACAATGCAGGCAGTGATACAGGAGTTATTGGAAAGCATCCTATGTTGTCTGATGTAATCAGATGTTGATGATACTGGCAAATATGACAATCCAGTATATCTCATTGAATTGAAACAAATCAGGCTAGTGTGATAATTTTAAATCACAAAGCAAACAGTTTGAGGCTACAATAAATGGCTTTCCAGTAAGCTGTATGTGAGATAAGAATGAATTCTATCTCTAACTTTTCCAAAATATTTGTTGAATATGTCTGGGAAGATTCAAAAAAGTAAAAGACAACATTTTCCCTATGTGTACACCACTTGAATGACCATAGGCTTGTTCTCTGCAATGGCTGCAGTACAGTCAATGCTGAAGCTTGAAAAAGTATTTATTAAAGGATTTCATTAAGCATTTTACTAAAATTATGTATATGTCATTGATTAATCAAAATCAAAATGAAAATAAAGTGCATGATTAGTGGTGAAGCTGTGAACTAGCTAATTAATTCAGTTCTCTGAATAATTTACATTCTTTCAAGTAGACTATTCTAAAAAGATATAAAAAGAAACAGATAGTATTCCATCACACTTGACCACTCAAAATTGGAACAAAAATAAGTATCTGAAAATGTAAGAAAGTTTATTTGTCTTTTTTTTTTTCATTCAGTTTCTCCAGTGCCATATGTGAAGATGAATAATGAGAAAATGAAGCTGCAAGGAAGCAAAATTGAAAGGCTTCAAATTATTGTGTTAATGTTTTTAATGTATTTTCCCATGTTGGTAAAAATATTACATGTTTAAAAGTTTATAGGCTTTGTAATACTAAACACCGAGGCAAGACACATCCTAGATTTTTGAAGGCTTGGTGTAAGTAGTGGATCAAGAAAGCTGTAGAAAAAATTACATGTGGTTGTTCAAATAGTCAAACAGCTTTCAGGTTGATTTCCATATCTTTAACTGGTGCATTTTCATTGTTCTTGAATTTGAAGGAGCTGTCTTATTATCCTGTGTAACTAACGTGCCTGAAAGAAATATAACAGAGCAAGGATTTTTTTTAATTTTTTTTTTAACAAAACAGAAGGACTGCTGGGCCCATAAATGTAGAAGTGCACTCAGCAGACTTTAATACTAGTTTGTTTTGAACTCATAAACCAGCACACTAAAGTAGCATAACTGGATAAACTGCCATTTAACACTCAGTGACCCAGTAAAAAATAGTACTGCTGTTGTCTGAAATGGACCTTATACTAATTGTACCTTATACTCTTTGTGCAAGGACCCAGGTCTGGCTTGTTAACTACATTATCAATTTGTTATAAGAGCCTGTTTTATGAAATTGAGCTTGATACCAGGAATGTTTTTCGATGTACAGTTTAACAAGGGATAATTGCAAATGCCTGGAAAACATGAGCACAAGTTGGAAGAAAGAAGAACCTCAAATCCATGAAAAGTCATTGATGGACAATTAATGGTCATTGAGAAAAACAACTTTGAGAGTAGGGAAAAATCTGCTTTTGCTTTAAGAAAAGAAGTGGAGGGACTCCCTTTCACTCCGGGAGTGGGAGGGGAAAGCAACGACAACAATGAAAAAAGCAACAAAAACTCAAAAAACCCCTAAAGTCTGAGCAACAGGAGAAGGCAGTTGCCTGGAGAAGTAGCATCTCTGAGGCATGTCAGGGCTGGGAATTGCCTAGAAACTCAGTCATCTTATGAAAGGATCAGATAAGAAAATTAGATAGGATAGAATAGGATTGTCTGTTTCTGTAGTACTGCTCCATAGTGAAATATTTTCAGTTCTGGAAACAGAGATCATCAAGGACTATATCCATCAGGCTAGTTGTAGAGCAACAGCTCCATGGTATTGCATGATGTGATAGTTAAGGGCTTACTGCTTTGAACAGGCACTGACAATGACATTTAAGAGCTGATATGGTGGTGGTGATGCTTAAGAGTGGGTGAAAACTATCTATAAGCATAAAATGTACTGTAAATGAATGTAATTTTAAGAAAATTTGTTGTATTTTTGTTGTTTCCTGTTTTTTTGGTTTCAAGTTTTAAACTGACTCAATTTATCAGTCTTCTAAACACTCCCGTTACAATGAGCACTAACTCCCTGACTATAGATATATTATATACACCTAAATGTTTCTCTGTGTTTGTATGTTTGGATACATACATCTGTGTACAGTCACAACATAGCCACTGTGAAAACAGAATGATAGACATCATCAGATGGTGAGTCAGAACTTAGATTGTCCAAATCACCCCTGGGGGTTGTGTCATATTGCTAAATAAAATCAAGTAGAGACAATTGTCTGAGCCTGAGGCCAGCTGGCACAGGCTCACTAAATTCACACTGTACAGTATTTGGCCCAAGGCTTCTTCAGGGTCCATATGGTGTCTCTATAGCCAAACAAATAATTCTAATTCTATGTATGTATGTGTGTGTCTGTGCATGAAGGAGGTGGTTCAGTTCAACGTTAAGTCAAGAAACTGAAGAGGTATGTTACAGTTCATTGTGAGGATGTTTTCACAGTAATAGACTGATGTCTTCTAGTCCTAGTGTGTGTGATGAAATCGTGTAATGGGTATTTGAAGATATAAAGCCAACTGGGGTGATGTTGGAGGACTTTGTAGGGCAGGGAAAGACAGATGGTGCATTATTCTCCCTACTGTCCATGGGAAACGATCTCTAGCATACGTTAACACCTAAATCATGCCCAGGGAATGTCTTAGAAAGCACTAATTGGAATGTCTCGTAGTATGCCAGAGAGCGTGCAAACAGTTCAGTATGGATGATCCGCAGTCCAATGCTGACTTTGCCTCCTGGTGCTGTTTTATTTTACACTACAGATGTAAGCTATCTGTCTCCATTGTCAGTAGAAGAAAGCTTGGGTGAATATGTAACTTTTCCAAGGAATGTCTTTATCTTAAATTAAAACAGTTCAGAACCTAATGAAATTAAAGATCCAGGAGCTCAGAAGTTAGGTAAATCAAGTCCAGGAAAAGTAACCCATGGATTGATTTCTTCAGTACTTCCTAGTCTTTCAGTTGTTTGGTGGTTGGTTATGCTTTTTTCCTTTTTCTTGATATATTGAGTCATATGCTGCTCAAAGTATACCAGATAACCTGATCACATAAATAACCATGAGAAAAGCAAGACTGTTTAAATTCCAAAATACTTAGGCTGCACCCTAGCACTTTGAATTTCTACCTTTTTTCTCTTTCTTTCTTTCTTTCCTGCATGTATAAGCATTAGTATATATAATTCATGATTATTTCATTTTATAGAGAGCCTAAGAGCATTCATTTGTGTGTCAAAGATTGTTGAGTGTTTCGCTATCAGCACAGCAGTTCGTAAGTCTTACAATCTGAAGTTTAACTAAGCTAACATCAGGATAAATTACATCAGGTAGAAATTGTATAAATATTTAATAAAAAGTAAAGAGAAAATCACATCAGCAACAGCTCCTGTCTTGCAGTCCTCAAGCAAGTGCCTAAGGTGAGGTGAATCAAATGCTCTATGCCTGGAACTAATGTTAAATATCATTGGAATCCTGTATGTAGACTGAATGTTATATGCCACTGGGTAAGACCAGTGGCTTCATTCAGGTATGTAGGCATGAAACAGATACTTTGCTGGACAAATATGATACATAACACAGGGCAGTTTCTTCCTGATTTCATTGTAACTAAGTAAATATGATATTTTTTTTTTTTGTTCCCCCCCCAGTATTAATCAAAAGGCTGCTACAGACTTCAGGCTCAGAACTTGCCTTGTCTGGAGCTGGCCTGAGCTGGTTTCAGCATCTGCCTCAGGGCCAAGTGTCTGTTGCCTCAGTGCCTGAGCTTCATATTTGCCAGTGCCTCGATGGGAAGGATCTGGCAAACTCAGAGGTTGCTGCCCAGCAAACAAGAGCCCATGGAGAGGCTGAGCCTGGGAGTGCTGTACAGTCATGTCTGAGCATTCAACTGAGAGCACCCTGAGCAATCACAGTAATCAATATTAGAGGGACATTGCTAGGGTGAGAACAGCATCAAAGGAAGTAGTAGGTATTAGTTTTCTGCACAACAATTTAGAGGGTATTAATGTGGGTTTTCTATATTAATTTATACTCAAAATGCCAGTGTTTCTTTAAGCGGACAAATAGTGATTATTTGTCATATTTTAATTAGTTTGTTAAAACATTAATTGCCTAGAAAATAGTTGAGTCCACATGTATGGTGTGTTCTCTTTTACACACAGTGTAGCACTGCTGCTTAGAAGTTAACTTGAACTTGAATACCAACGAGTATTAAAACAGGTTTAAAATTACTTTGAAAGACTGACCATAACATGTTCTAGTTACCAGCACTAGGTGAAAGTCTAGAACTACTGAAAGCAAAAGTAGTCTTATCATGCCTTTCAAGGGGTGTGCATTTTATTGTTTATTCCCTCTGAATTCTGGTTTCTTTTTTTAGTCTGAGTGATAACTTGCAGTAATAGCAGGCTGCTTATGGTTTCTATGAAACACAGTCTTTTGAGCAGTATTAAATGTTTTGCTTCTCATTTCTGTTGCACACTTACTTGCTACTTATCAGAGAAACAGTAAATAAAGAAGGGGGACATCTCCACAACTTTTAAGTGTTATTATCACGTCAAACTCTTCAATAAAATTGTTTCAGTCTTAACATTTTCTTGTACCTATCATCTCTTTTGTGATAGTATGTTGTCTATAAATGAATGTAGTATCTCTATTCAGTGTAAAAACTGATTTCAATACTGCTATAGTAATGTCCATCACTATTTTACATGTTGTATCTTTTACACAAAACTAGTCATATGAGTTTTTGCCGTTTGTTGGTTTAGTTTTGTGTTGTTTTGGTTTTTCCCTGAGGAGAAGCTGTTGATTTCTTTGGGCCTTGTTTTTACAACTCCATTATACTGAGAAAATATGCTTTTGATAGGGAAGATATTTTTCTTTTCCTGTTACAGCAGAAGTTATCACTCTCCCAAATGCTTTTTGGTGTTCAATTTCTTTTTTCCTGTCTGTAAAATCTTTCTTTGTTATTTACACCTTGTTTCAGTTGACATCACAATGCCTACTCAACTACGTTTACTGAGCACTATAAGATTGCACATAATCAATGATTTCATGCAATGATAATTTTTTAAATTTAGAACACAGGGATGAATTTAATTCATTTTGAAAAACAATATCCATGAGGTAGCCCACACTCTATTAAGGTTTTTTATTGTTTTGCACCATTTCAACAATTCAGTTAAATATATGTTTATGTAGGCAGGAACTACCGGCAGTTTTTCTTTATACTAGCATAGATTTACTATATGTAGGACACACCATTCAGAAAATATTGACATATTTCCAACTGAAGTCAATTTATGCTGCCTTCCAAGAGGATTCAGTACAAAACAGCAATTAATCTTTTTCTGTAAAACAAATTAATAAACCTAGTCTTAATTTTATGTCAACAAAGGTATCTGGCCTTGATGGTTCAGAGCAGAGGTTAATAAACATATGATTAGGATGTCTTCCTGAAACATTTAATGCTTAACTTTGGAAAGGCTTACATCCTGAGTCATCAAATGTATTTTCTTTTAAAAGCTTTTGAAGGAACAAGAATCCCTTTGGATTTTAGACCATGACAAATTCCTTGGTAACTATTTGTACAAAAACCAGTTAGAATTTGCAAGCAGAGTTTTCATAAAGTGCTCTTGGGGCTTGCTAACTCTAATCAAACAAGCTTTGTTTCTAGAGGGTGCTTGATGTAATATTCTTTATAATTAAAATACATTTGGTTCCAAGTACAAACTTTTTTCTTGGCCTTCAAAAGTCAACAGGCATTAAGATACTGTTAATGATGCTAATTAGTTAAGGCGTTGGTTAAGATTTAAAGGGGCATTTCTAGCCACCAATAACGGGATATATGATTCTGCATGGCTTTTGGGATTTAGGTTGTTTGTTGATTTTATTTTTTTTTTGTTTGTTTGCATATGGGGCACTGTCTTTCATAATTTGCTGCCTTCTTAGAAGTAAAATATTTTTGATTAACAGACATAGTAGATTTGTTTCTTCCTGTTTGTAAGGAGATTAAGTATAAATAGAAAATAGAGGTGTAGCTTTTCAACACAAACTTCTAGTATTTTTAAAATTATTAAAGAAATCAGAATGTTGTTGGCACTTAACTTATTGACTCATTGACTCATTGTTATTTGGCTAAAAGAAGATTTTTAACCTACTGTAAACCATACACTGCTACAAGATGCAGAGTAGTCTTTAGAAATTCTTACTTTCCTCTACTTTTTGTTTCCTGTACATGAAGTCTTTTTGTGCTACATACCTACTGGGTGAAACAAACTGTCACCAGACATGGACTCAGATAATTTAAATGGTCCAGACTGTAATTATGGACTCTGGAATATCTATTTTTTCTCTGCCTGTTTCATAAATTAAAATGCATGGTATGAACTTAGACTAAGGGTTGCTTGTAAATATAACAACCTGAAGCCACATCCGTAATAGACTTCAAACATGGAGAAAGTATCAATATTGTTATTTGTGTTCTATGTAATAACTGGCAAATCCATAACTGCAGAATTAAAAATAAGTATGTAAATAAAACAGTCTGAATACTGCAGCCTCAGAGATACAAAAAGTAGGAAGAAAAAAGAAATCAGTCTTTGAAGAAACTTAGTTTTTATGTAGTCTTTGAGTGGACAAAAATTATGCATGTACCACCAGCTGAAAGTATTCTTGCCACTCTTTACCTGTTTCATAGTTTCACCGTATGTGTTTGAATGGTTTAGAGAAGACTAAAAGCTGATACATAAAGAAGGTTATATATATATATAGCTGTTTTCTCATGGATGTGAGCTTGCTGGGCATAAACAGCCTCTGAACAGAAACTATTGGGACATAGAATAGCTCTGTACCCCAATAAATGTGCCTATTCTAGGGGAGAAAAAAATCCCACCCAAAACTCCACAAAAAAACCCCACAACAAACAACACCTCAGAGTTTTGAAATTTTACTTGTTCTGTGTTTCATAGCCACTGTTCAATAACAGTGCAAACAATGTCAGTTGCAAAGACACTGCTTTTTTATGGTTAATTATAGTGTTACCCACTAAGTGAAATTCAGAGCCATATTGTTAGTTACTCTCCATATACACTTATTAAGATAGTTAATTGCCTTAAAATTGGAAAGAAGGTTTCAAGGCAATAGGATTTTCTCTATAGCAGCCAAGGTGTATTGACAACAAATCTTAAAAATCCCATTCAGGAACTATAGCTGGGGGGCAGACAGATACTGCTATTCACCCAAGATCCCTTCTAGAACACTTGCATCCAGATTTACTCATTTTAAGTACTGAAAAGAAACTGTTCTTTTAATATAACGAAGCTAGTATCAGAACAGGCTGACAAGGGAGATTGTGCAGTCTCCATCATTGGATGCTTTCAAGGCTCAGCTGGTAAAAGTTCCAGGTAAACCAATATGACTCAGACCTGATCCAGTTTTGAACAGATGTTGAACTGGAGAGTTCTTGGAGACCTTCTGAACTATCATAAGGTCCTATGATCACATCTAGATATCTATGTCTGAGATGGACATCTGGGTAATGTTTATATTAATGGAGGAAGGAAGTTGCTTTTAGCACATGGTACACATCATCCTACTGTCTAAAATAAGTTCTGAGATGTGTTCCTTTTAGTTAGGGTCCTTAGAAGAGGATGCCCAGAATTCCAGGGTCTGATTTCAGGTCTTTGATGCATTTTATGTTAAAGTTATTTAGTAAAATGCATCAAAAATCTTATAATAAGAAGCACAATTTGAGAGTGTTTTGGATCTTGAGTGTAAGGAATGGAAACACACAGGAGAATAAGGCTCTAGTTGAACAGAGTTTCTCTAGATAATGGTCAGATCAGGCATTTTATATTAGAATCAATTATTTACATCTGGATCTTTAAGGTAAATATTAAAGGCTCTGTAAAATTTAGATTCCAAATATTAAGCGGACTCTCATTAAAAATATACAAATGATACTGTTGTAATAATGGCTGAATAATATAAGTTAAATACGCTGTCGTGATAGTAACATTTCGCTTTTGTATAGAATCTTCAACACTCAAAAATTTTTGCATGAAGTTTGATTACCTTGAAGAGCATCTTGTATCTACATTTCCTGAAGGTGTGTGAAGCTGTGGAATAAGGAAAATTGACTGCAAAATATCTGATCTGGCGTAAGACTTATTGTATGCCCAGTGTTGATTCTACAATGCCTGCTCTCTTTTAGCTGTAAGTATTGCTTCTATATTTTTTCCCACTTTCCTTCCCCCTTATAAACAAATATGAAGAAACAGGATGTTAATAGAGATTATTATGCTGAAACACAAAACTTATCTTTCAAAGATGATCACACACTGTAGAACACATCCTCCACAATGTTTATGCTAATTCATGAATAGAGGAGTAATAGCCTGGTTTAGTTTATATAATCAGAGAATGAACATTTTCCAAACAAACAATGCACCTCAATAAAGGGAATTATGAGTCATCATCACACAAATCAAACTGGCTTTCACACTTCCAGGTCTCTAGGTTAGCTCTCTGGAGTTTGCAGTTATGAATGTGTTAAAATAATTCTACTAAAATGTTTGTTTGTGTGTAGACCAGCTCATTAAAAAAAAAAAAAAGGTGAGAAATGTTTTACATAGCATACAAGTATACATGTGTATTGACTTTGTATGGCCAGGTTTTGCCATCAGGGAGCCAATGCCAGCTGGCGCCAAGACAGATCTGCTGCTGGCCAAGACTGAGGCCATCAGTAACAGTGGTAGCACCTGTGATAACATATTTAAGAAGGTGAGTCCGGAAAACTGTGGAAAACTGCAGCCAGGGAGAGGAGTGAGAATATGCGAGAGAAACAGCTCTGCAGACACCAAGGTCAGTGAAGAAAGAGAGGAAGAAGGTGCTGTAGGGACTGGAGCAGAGATTCCTCTGCAGCCTGTGGTGAAGACCATGATGAGACAGGCTGTCCTCCTGCAGCCCATGAAGGTTAATGGTGGAGGAGATATCCACCTTAAGCCCATGGAGGACCACATGCTAGACCAGGAGACTGTGATCCCATGGGAATCCCACACTGGAGCACGCAGATGGCGGGATCTGTGGACCTGTGAAGAGAGCGGCCCATACTGGAGCAGGTTTTCTGGCAAGACTTGTGACCTCATGGGGGATCCATGTTGGAGAAGTACATGGAGGACTGTCTCCTGTGGGAGGGACCTCATGCTGGAGCAGGGGAAGACTGTGAGGAGTCCTCTTGCTGAGGTAGAAGGATTTGCAGAAACAATGTGTGATGAACTGACCACAACCCCCATTCCCAATCCTCCTGTGCTGCTGAGTGGGGAGGAGGTAAAGAATTGGGAGTAAAAATAAGCCCAGGAAAAGGTGTGGTGGGGGGGAAGGTGTTTTAAAATTTAGGTTTTATTTCTCGTTATCCAACTCTAATTTGATTTGTAATATATTCAACTGTTTTTTCCCCAGCTTGAGTCTGGTTTGTCCATGACAGTAACAGGTGAATGACCTCTCCCTGTCCTTATCTCAACTTACAAGGGTTCCATCTTATATTCCGCAGCCTCACCCAGCTGAGGAGAGGGAGTGATAGAGCACTTTGGTGGGCAACTGGCATCTGGCCAAGGTCACTAGAGGTCAACCACCACAACATAAAGGATTTTGGGCAGATGTAAGAATTATGTTGATCCTGCAAAGCCTTATGCATAATTTACATGAGTTTCAGTGAGAGTATGCATACGTGTATCATTATGCATGTGTAAATCTTTTCAGGACTGGCAAGCTACAGGTCAGATCTAAGTCCTCAAGGATACTTTTAGTACAAAGAACTGGAAACTCCACTAATTTTGCAAATAAAAGTACAGACACAAGAAATTAATGGGACCACATAACCACTCAGAGTATGAACTGGCACAAGAATTTGCAAAAAGATTTTAGGTTACATTTCCAGCTATAGTGTGAGAGGAGCCTCATTTTAGCTATGAAAATAATAATAAGAAGAAAGATACTCATAATACAAAGAAATAGGAATTTCAAGAGTTATACTTCAGTCCATTAAGGAGCTAAAGACAAAACTGTTACATGGACTGAATGATGGGGGAGAATTATATGAAATGTGTCATAGAAAGAACAGGTATATTTATGAATGACAAATGGAGATGAGCTATGAATTGAATGCTATAAAATATAAAGAAGACTGTGAAATCTTCAGATAAGTACTGATGGTTTATAGAGATAATACAGTTTAGGTTATGACTGATTTTAGAAGCACAGACATTTGTTAGAATAGACATAGTATAAAATGAAAACATGAAAGATGGATATATTAAAATTGGGAGTTTGGGAAGCGAGAAAAGAGGCTGAAACAATGTGCCCAGGAAAGTAGAAAAAGTGATCCAAGCAAAAGTTTCAATTTTCATAGTGAACACAGTATATAAAACTAAAATAGTTGAAATGTTGAACTGTACTGTGATCACTGGGTTTGTTTGTTCAAATCTTTTTCAGTCAGGCATGAGTAAACATAGGAATGAATGGTTAATTTCAAGCAGGCCATATCTGAAGAGATGGTTTACAAAAGAATGTAGCGATATTTAGGAAGGAATAAATTAACAGAAATGTTCCATATTTTAAAAAGTTTACAGTAGATGGCTAAGTTGGATAGCTTAATGTCATACGATTATCAAGTTAACAGAAATAAACATTCTCTAAAATTACTAGATGCACCTTCCATTAAAACCTATCAAATGAAAAGGAAAATTGTAAACTGCAGACCTTGAGAAGAATGCTAAAAGAGACAAAAGAAATATTAAAAGTGCAGAGAGAGATGAAATATAAATCTGAAAAGAAATAAAAAACAGTAAAACAGATAAAGGGGATATTAGAAAGGAAAAAGAAAATTGAAATAGATATGTGTATTAAGAGATGCTAACCACATTTCAAAAAAGATTTTGAGCAGTGCAAAATAAGAGGTCAGTGAAGGATGAAGTTGAAAATTTCAAGATGGAATAAGATACCGAGTAAAAGAGAATAGGGAAAGAGATAAACCATTAAATTGATTTTTCTTCCATGGACTGCACAGTAATTATGAGAGAATAAGAAATCATGTCATCTGATATTAGCTGGGTGTCCAGAATCTTGAAGCCTTTCAAAGAGAGTGAAGAAGTATCATGTTTGGGAAATCTACAACAAATCTTGAGGGGCAAAAAAATCCTCTTGTCTGACACTTACAACGACACAAGACTTAATATATTTATATAATGTAGATGCAGTTAAAATGTAGAATTTTCAAGATGACACCTTATCTCAGAGAAGATGAAGCTAGAGTGATGTTTACACAATACTGTGGTGGAGCAACAGAATTTTTGTTGACAAAACCATATTTTGCCCTAGATTCGTGAAACCTTTGTGCTACAGTCCACTTAAAATCCCATCAAATACTCATGGAAAAAATGGGTTATGAACAGTTATCAGTATAATGTACAGTCTCAGGAACACAAAGGGTGTCATTCAGAAAAAGAATGAATAAGTAAAAGAAAATCATATGTATATGATTCATCTTAAAAGTTATTATAAAATAGTTGGTTTTCCCTTAATTTAAATAAAAATATTAAAGAAATTGGAAAACAATTTAAAAAAAGAAAAAAATCTAATAACCTAAGAGTTCGTTAATCGCTATAGTTCAGATCTTGAAAAATGTTTACATTCCTCTTAAAATTCTTCTTGGTATTAGGCAATTTATAACATGTTATGGGAATTCATTAGAAGCTTTCTATGCTGCATCTTTCAACGTCTGGACCATAAGTATCTACAGAAATTTTAGAATTTCTGTACAGTACACAAGGAAATTCGAGAATTGCAGAATATATTCTCCTTGCCTTGTACATTGAGTAAGGAGCCATCTAAAGCCATGTGAAACAAAAAGCTGTCTGAACTGTCTGATGGGGGAAGAAACAAGCAAACAAACACCACTTACGGCAGAGATGTATCGTAAATCCTGTTTCTCTATTTTAATGAAGATTCTCAACCTAGAAACCTTTTGATGGAAGTTAATGTGTCCATAACTTTTTCTTCGTCTCAGAAGACTAAACTCAGTGCTTTCTTTCAGAAAACAGTTTCTGAAAGAGGAGATTTCACCCTCTGTATCTTTTATGTAATGATTTGGTAGGTGATGTTAATTCGCGCTTCCCTTTTACCTTCCAACAGAATGTCTTAAACATAAACCTCAGGATTTCATCTAAGTTCTTCTTTCTGACTCACAAATTTTAGATTTCATCTAACTTCAACAGGAAGTGTTTAAAGTCCCATCACCTTTGAGACTTTAATCCATAATAGTTAGGACAAGTCTTTTCTCAGAGAATGAAGTGAACACCTTTCTTGAATGCATTAACTCAGCAGACTCTCACTATGTCCTCCTGTAACCACCAGAAGTTGTGGCTAATGCAGTTTGTTTGGGGCCTGAAAACAAAACAAACTCAACTCTGCTTATCTATTTTATTAAGTCTCTAGTTGCCAGAATAGGTGAAAGTCTAGGCACAAACAGCCACATATCCCTCTTATAGTAAGTAGTATGAACATCAAAAAAAAATAAATAAAAAAAAATTAAAATTGTCACATATCTAGAAAATTTTAGTATAGAAATTAAGTAGATGCAAAACTTTAGATTTTCCATGGTGAGATGGTAAGAAAGAAAAGTAATCTGAGCAATGCCTAAAAAGCTAAACTTTGTCAACTTCACTTTATCTGAACTTAGCTTTTAGCATAAAATCATATTTGGCAATCGAGAGAATCACAATATTTTGTAATAGCTGCACTATTTCGCTCAGTTACCCACTCAGTTACTCAGTTTCCCATTCTACCCACTTCTGCAGATAATTGTGTTGGTCTTGTTGGGCATGCCTGAATGCTTAACAAGAAAATTTTTTTGCCATACTGTTCATTTGTGCTTACATTATATTCCTTGATTTACATGAATTTCCAATATACGTGTCTTGAAATCCGTCTCTGAAAGTGCATTTACTGTGTGAAGCAAAATGTGAAGTATTTTAGTGTTAAATGGAATCACATGGATAAATGGCTATCAGATTAAATAGCACACAGAAGTATGTAGTGAAACATAAAGTACCTTTATTTATCTAAATATCAGTCTTTAAATTCAAATTTCTTCTTGAAAATCCATATGTTAGGAATACATTTCTGTGCTATCACCGACAGCTCCAAATTGCACGTAAACATCCCCACTCCCCATTTAATTTATAATATTAATAACAAAAGCATAATGCAGACCTTGAAAACCCAGATGGTTTTGTACTTAAAATACTTTTTTTGGAAATAAAAAGGATGCAGGGGATAATAAATAGCTTGTCTCAGATAAATTTTGAGTATTTGTAGCATTACTGCACATAATGCTTAGTATGATTTTTGGATAGAAGTTCAATTCATTATTACTGTAATTTTCTACATGCTCACACTCATGGAGAAGATTTTTATTTTCGTATATATATGTTCTTAGATCTCATTTTGAAGTGCAATTGAGTATAGAGTTTGTTTGTACTTCCTTCTTGAACTTTACAGTATTCACAGAATTTGCAGAAAGTGCGGTATATAAATTTTGTGTTTGGATGGCTTTTGGGGTTGTGTGGTTTTGTTTGTTTGTTTTGTTGTTGTTTTTCCTCTCAGGAAATCACCTAAATGCCATACTTTTTTTTTTTTTCAATGTCTTAATCAATTGTAACAGTAAAGTCCCAGCAAACAGCTGTCCATCTGGAATTCAATATTATGAAAGTAAAATAAGCTTATTCAGAACTTCCTCTCATCTCTTGCAGTGAATATTTATATACACATGCAGAAGGCACACAAAAATTAGAATCACCAGCAGCTCTCTCTAAACATAACACTGCTCGCCTGTATCAGCCTGATTGACTTTTCTGAGGCACATCCTCAGATGTATGCATAAACACTCTCCAAAGAGAGAGATGCATATACACACATAGACATACATATGAACTTGTTACACACAAATACACACTAAAGATAACTAGTATTGAAAGAGCTAATAGGTTAAAACTTAGTATGCCTGAAGGGTCCTTGCTTGCTGGTGAGGCATCAGGAGGGGAGAGGTGAGTCTCAACTGCCCTCAGGAAAGACCCTGCCCATTGCTTAGTTGTTTTCATTTTTTTCATTTTAATTTTATTT
>WEIS01081693.1:0-14387 GCA_013389965.1 Todus mexicanus
TCCCCAAGAAGAGGGGTTTACGAATGTTTACTGATCACGAGAGGAATTGTAATAAAGAAATCAATATGCATGATCCCTTTTCATGTAGTACAACAAGGTTACACTGTTAGGTTAAGTACAGGCTGCATTCCTTTTCAGAAAATCAATTTGCTGTATAGTGTGCAACAGCAAGTCTCTTCTGAAAGAGTCATTTTATGTTGTGTGCACAGTAAATTCTATATTGACGCCTTCAAATAGTATTGACTGATTAAAAAAAAAAAAAAGAAATGCTAAGCACGGTAACCTTAGAAGAACATTATTATTTACAAGTAATTGCTTCCTTGCTAATTATTTAATTTCTTTCTAAGAGACAAACCGATAAAACGTGTTCTTACATATCCTTTAAATTTTTAATACTGCAAGACTGGTGTTGTGACATTATTTTCAAAATCTCTTAAAATATTGTTTTCATAATAGCAACAGAATACTGTATATGATTTTGAATACTGCAGAATTAACATGGACTTACTTGCCGGATTCAGAGGGTAGGTTTTGGGGGGGTTGTTTATTTGTTTAGGGGGTAGGGTTTTTTACATTTATTTTAAGGTCTAGCTTTTATTGCAAAAATAATATATATATATAAAGTATGTCTTTTCAGTTGTTAGGGTTATACTAAAAAATAAAAAGTCTTTTCAGTTGTTAGGATTCTGTATATTTAAATTGAGATGGAGCTTGCAAAGCAACACTCGGGATTTGTGAAGATTATCTGTTACCTGCCTGGATTCCAAACAAAACAAGCAGCGCATAGAGAGGGAGGGGAAAAGTTAGTAACTGTACTCAACCTTCTTAGACATAACATGGCTTAAAAGCCAGTTTTTATAAGGGAAATGTATGGAAACGTGGTTTATTTTCAGTTCTTGTTTTCTCAGAACATAAAATTATGTCTTTTAAAATGCTTTGACCATTTTTGATGCAACTGTTCAATTGTAAAGACAATCTTTTGCTTTTTGTGTGTTTTTTACTGAACAGTTCTTGATGGACTCTGACTTTTCCTTTTATTTCTGTCAACCCAATTACAGTACATTAGAGCGCACCCTGATCCTACTTGTTTGCCTGTTATGCAGTGTATATGTTTAACTCATAAGCATGTTCATTTAGATATTTCAGTCTGATCATCCTGAATGTCTTGCAGCCACACATATTGATGTCTACAGAACATTAGATACTTCCAACCTTAGTTATTCATTCTAGAAATTGTAAAATGCAAATATATGTGGGTTTGATAACTTATAAGCTGTCATAGCCGAAAAATCTAATTTCCCAATTTGTTGTTTCTCTGTCGAATGCGGTTATTCCTTATTATGCCCAAAATAAATTCAGATTTTAATTGGAGGGAATTTCATTCATTAAAATTTGAATTACTTAGAAAAATACCTGGAATTTCAATTAGAAAACTGGCCACACTGTTCATATATTTATATCTGAAGTTAAAGTAGTGTTTGTTATGATTTCATTTTGCTAAAAAAACATGTTCACCTTTTAAAGGCAGGCTGGCATTTAACATTTACTAATATTAGAAAGACACTTACCTAATGATGCAGCTATTTCCTATGCATTTTCTGGGGTAAGTTTAAAAGATTTGCTTCCTTGCTAGGCTGGAAAGCAAGGAATGCAAAAGGCTGCCTGCATTTATATTTTTTTCTGGTCACAAAGATGCATATAGCACTTCTACTTTAGGTATAACTCATTGTTTAGAAACCCTGAGCTGCTGTTTGCAGCATTCTTGTTAGGGATCTGAATTGCCCAAACAACAATGTAAACCAAGCCAGGCATAGCAGCAGACAGAAAAATACATTCAACTAGTGGGATCATGGATTTGTTTGATTCAGGTAATTGAAAGTGTTTCATACTATTATTGCAACTTGAAGGCTTGTTTAAGTGTCTAGCTGTCAGTCAGTTTGGAAGGTGAAAAGTATTCGATTGTCACTCTGTCAGTCAATAGAGATGAGAACTGTCTGCCTAATGGATTTCTTTACGTAGATGTCTGCATGGAGGTAGAAGTAAAATCAATGTGTTGTCATGTGCAAGTGCGCTGCATCAAACTGCCAGGTGAAATGCAACTGTATTGCTGTAACGTCTACATCCTTGTATTGTTTGTGGAAGACAGACAGATGCTCTCTGTATTTACAGGTAACAAACTGTGTGGGTCACACATGAAGGTTTATTTTTCATCATTTTATAAATAGTTTGATCTATTTCCACTTCTTCCTGAGGGTTGGGTTTTTTTTTCCCTTTTGCTTGATCATATCAAGGATCAATCCTCAAAAACCAAAATTCAACTTAGTAGGGAAAAACATAGGTTGTTATTCTGTGAGGCTCAGAGCTCTAAGGCTGTTTTCTTTTAAACCTGGGTTTCTGCATGTTTTCTTCCTGTCAGTGATGACTTATATTGAGCTAACTATGTTTCCTGCTCGAGTTTTGGCTGTTTGGTTAACTACATTTATTAGAGTGTGTGTTGATTTCCTACAGCAAGGAAGGACAAGGCTATTTCTTGAACAACAGCAGACATGCAACAACACGCTTTCAAGACCCTTGATGAAGCAGGCATCAGCCTGCGCAACCCCTGTTCTTTCTCTGGGAGATGCTTACAATACAAACTTCCCCTGACCAGGATCCAGTAGCAAAGTGGCATCTGGAAAAGCATTAGAACATCTCAAAATGGTAGTACCGATTCTTACAGTTCTCGCTAGTTCCAGGCTTAATTCTATATATAATACGTGCGTTAATGACAGTAGCCAAAGATCTTACTTAAAATTATTTTCCTGTTAGCTGATACAAACCCACATAATTCTTTGCCCCACTGAAGGCAGCAGGCTAAAATAGGAGAGAGCAACTTCAGAAGAATGCTGATGTAGTTATGTATTTCCTTCTGTAGTATTTGTATACGTGTGCTATTTTTGATCATTAAAATACGTAGCTCTTCACTGCTGCTGCTGTAAGGGAGAAAGAGAAAGGAGTAGGAACTAATTCCCAACTAAGGAACTCAACTGTGAGTAATGAAGACCAGAAGTAGGTAGCTGAGGCTGAAGATAGAACTTCAAAAGAAAGATCAGGATTTTTGTTTGGTTATAATAATTTCAAGATGAAAAAAAAAATGTTGAAGATGGCTCCTGAGAGATAGAGGCAGGGCTGTGTATTATCAGCAATGTTTTTTTTAATTTCTTTTTTAACTTGAAGGAGTGCTTCCAGTTCTTGCAGTAAGTGATGCAGTAATTCCACTGGCAGCAGTCTTGTTTGCTCCCAAACTGCCGTGTCTCCTGTTTAGGGATGATGGGGGAAAATAATGTGTGATGCTTTGTAACTGAAGATCGTAATGTGCAGAATTAGGCACGAATTCATAGACTGAAGGCTGAAGGAAATACTGTGATCATCTAACTTGCCGTCCATCATCGAACTGGTAGTGTAGTTTTACCAGCACTTTTTAATTTGTATACTTAACTGCCCACAAGCTATTTAATACTCAGCTTATGTCAGTTCTTAGAGATTTGGGGTCTGGCTTTGTTTTATAGAGAAAATGGAAGATGCTGTAATGTATAAACCATGCATCATCGTTAGGATTTGATCCGTACCATGATTGTCCACCACTTCTGAGCTGAAGATTCAGTTAGAAGAGTTGGAAGCATGAGGAGGTGATCTTCTGTGGACAGTTCTCTAGACAAAGGCATTTTCCTCTAGCCATAGTTTATGTTCTCAAGGAAGGAATTCCTAAGCTCCTTGCCTTAGCAGATATGAAAGTGTGATCTCTGATTCAGGTACAGTTGAGAGTTAAATTAGAAGCAAGAAAATACACAAATAGTCTAATATCAACTACTGAAACTATTTGTCTGAGCATCACTTACGTTTACAGCTTCAGTCTGTTTTTATGACAGTACTGGGTATTTCAAATAATTAAATGCTTTAGTCTCTTTTCCTCTCAAGTACATTTGTATTTCTTGTGCAGCTTTCTAAATTTCTCTCTTGAATGCTTTGCGTTAACTAATCATGGAAATATTACATGTGACAGAAAACGGCAGTTTTACAGATGATTTTGATTTTTGTTGTAACCTCCCCCCTGTAATCTCTAAAGCCACAAAACAGAAAATGCAACTTTTTAATTTGGTGGATTTCTCAGGCCTTTTTTTGAAGTTCTCTTTCCCTTGCTTTTTTCCCTCTGTATTAACACAGGGGTCTACTTAGTTCAGTTTTAGGTCTCTTGTTTTTTCTTCCCCAGACTCAAAGCTCAGTGCAGCATTCAAGAAATTTTACCATGAGCCATTATTTGATAAATGACTAATAGGAAAATTTATTTCTGAAAGTAATTTAAAGTTCTATGAGATCTGTGAATTTCTGTAAGTGTGGTTGCACAGAAAAGCTGGCAGAAGTCAGTAGGAGCAATAGTGTGATGTCAAATATGTGATCAAACATCCAAGAATATCTGTTGAGCTCCCAGCAGCAAGAGAAGGATCCATTTTGTGTGTTTCCTCTGTGGAGAGGTGCTTTGTGTTCTCTAATAGTGCTTCGTTTCTGATATTAAAAGATAATGTATCTGTTCTTCGCGTTGCTCAGACAGTTTAATTACCACCTAAGTTCAGATATTATTCCTTGTCAGATCTCTAAAACTACAGTCTTCTGGATGCTGAGATATCTGCCTGTTACGGGTTGCTGATAGCCTGGGTTGAGGAGTGTTTGTGCTCTATAGGAACAGAAACTGCGTGTGTTACAGGCGGCAGAAGATGTTTAAGGAGAAATTAGGAGAGGGAGGTGCACGCAGAATGTGGGCAGAAGGAACATAAGCCTTTTGGTGACTCACCAGCACTCTGACTTGGAAGGACTGGTAGCTCGACTCCGGGTCCATTCAGAGTTTTGGTGTTTTAATGATGTTATCTTGCATTTAGTAATTCTTTTGTTTGTTGGTCGTATTGCTGGAAAGATCTTCTGCATCTCTGTGCCTTGTTGTCTTCTCCCCATCCAGGTGCCCAATATGTAGTTTCCTGCAGAAGTAGCAAAACGTATTCTTGGCTCTTTATCTTTAGGCCCCCAACCAAAGTACTTCAGTTAGACACTAAAGGCATAATAGGAAGTCAGTGAAGAGATGTGGATCCCTCCTGAAGGTAGGGTAGAGTTTGAGCAAGAGCTTGTCTTAGTCACATTCAGAGAAGCCATTTTCTGCCATTGATGGTGGGGATCCCAGACGGGTCAGCCTTCAAACTGCGAGACAGCTCCTGTTTGCTGAAGGGCAGGCGAGCAGGACGCTGTGGCCTTCACCCTGCCGCTCTCCCCGCAGTGACTGATTACAGATGTGTAACTGCACTGTTGTTCCCCTCCCTGGGGAAGCTGAGGCTGTGGGCTGCCCTCCCTTGCCTTCTCTCTCTCCTTGTCAATCAAGCAGAGAATTTGCAAGCAGTATTGATTGGAGGCTTGAAGATTTCTCTTGAGTGAATCTCTGGCTACTAAGCTTGATAGCTCATCTTTGGCCTGTTAAAAAAGGCCCCTCTCTGCTATTCCAGTTGACTGTCACCTGTCGTCGTGCCACAGTCTGGGTTTGTTTCTGTGTAAAGAGAGCGAAATGTTTTGTAGGAGATGCTGGAAAAATCTTGTGGGTAGAAATTGGCTTTTTCACTTTCCTCTTGTTTCCTCTGTTGGAATAATTCCAAAGCAAATGCATTGGTCATGCAAGTCGCTTTGCATCGCTCTTGGTGAGATTGATTTGGCATTAAAATCTATTTTGTGTAGCACACTGATGTTTCTTGTCTCAGTATGAACATGAGAGTTCTTGGAGGCATAACATCTTTAAATCTTTCCACTTGTTCTTAAGGCTATATCTTGCTCTAAAAGAGAAATCCAGGATTCAGATTCAGTTCAGTTCCTATTAAGGGCAAAAATACCTTGTTATTCTCTTATTGAAGTAAATCAAAAGTCAAAGACAGTCAAAGGTGGTTAAGATCTAAAAGAAATTGTTACAAAATCTGTTGAACTTTAACAGCCATGCATTTTGTCAGATGGATATTCACTTTGAAAAATGCTTCTTGCAGGAACAGCATGTTGGTGATCTTTTTCTTGAGGTATTGGCAGATAAGCTCTGGCAATTTTAAGAGGTTGCAGCCCCCATCAGTAAATTGGTAGAAGCAAACTTATGCCAGCTTCTGAACTGACGTTGTTTGCAATCCATCACATTAACTTAAACCACCACCGACTTCAGTTTGAGTGAATATGTGGGACAGTAAAGTCCATCCTTCTATCAAGTTTGGTGTATGGCCATTAGGCTCTTTTATGGGGATACAGGAAATATTTGGGACTGATAAGCTCTTAGTTGTACAAAAATCACTATAAATCAGTAGCCAGTTCTTCTGGGCTCCGGTTCCATTTGTGTGTTCCTCTGCAGTGTTATAGAGGTGGCCATTCTAGGTTCTCATGCTTATTTGATTTCTCCGTTTCATTGTTAATTTAGCAGATGGGTTCGCTGTGCTCTTCGCAGGTCTGTAGAAAACAGCAACTTCAGGGGAGCGGTCAGTACACTGGAGCGCAGGGCTGCTACTGAGTGGACCTAGCAGTGCGACAAGTGAGCTGATAGGAACCTCATGAAGTTCAAATAAAAACAAATGCAAAATCCTGTGTTTAGGATGGAATAAACCCACACAGCAGGGCCATCTGGGCACTGACTTACCAGAAAGCAGCTTTGCAGAAAAAGGGCCTGTGCTTTTGGTTGAGGACAGGGTGACTATGAATCAACAATGTGCCCTTGCAGCAAAGAAGGCCACTGGCTTGCTGTGCTGTGTCCCCAAAAGCTTAACTGGCAGGTTGTGGAAGGTGATTCTTCCCCTCTAGTTGGCATTTGAGATCACATCTGGAGTATTGTGTTCAATTTTGAGCTCCCCAGGACAAGAAAGACTTTAATAAACCAGAGTGTGTCTGGCAGAGGGCCGCCAAGCCAGTCCCAAGTTGATCCTCAGGCTTCTTGAGTGATGTGCAAGGAGAAGCTGAGGGAGCTGGACTTGTTCAGCCTGAAGAAGAGAGGGTTGTCTGCAACCACCAAATGTGGAGTATAGAGAAGACAGAGCTGAACTGTTTTTGTAGGTGCACAGATGAGCCCTGGGAAGCAGGACTGTAGGTGCACTTGTTCAGTGCACTTTGGCTACAGAAATATTTCCTGGCTATATATCTATTCACTTCTCTTTTCCACATGTCCTAGCCATGCCTGTTGGTACTGACAGTGGTAAGGCTGGAATTTTGTTCACAATCTGTCCCCTAGAAGGTAGGAGGACCAGTCCTTTCCTGTTTCTACTCTTCTTTGTTCTTCTAATGTTGTAGTTCTATTTGCTTCATAGTCTTTTTTTCAAAGATAAGATGTCATGTCGACTCCTTGGTAATACTTGGTGGAAAAAACATCCTCCTTCCCAGCCTGACTGGGAAAAGTCCAGCTGTTTTAACATCCTTCAGAAGGAGAAATGAACAACTGCTGCATCTATCCATGTGAATGAGGAACAGCTGGCAACTGGTAGGAGGAGAAAGATATTCTGGCAGATTGTGAAGCAGATGAAGAGCCCCATGGACAGTTGTTGAAGGAGAGAAAAAAGTAAGAGGTGGTCAGGAATGTCCTCATAAGCAAGAGCGTTTGCTGTCTTCTGTGTTTCTGCATTTACCAGTGTAAAGGTCTGTAGCTCCTTCTCCAGTCTTGCTTATTCTAGCTGTCTTGGATGTAGAGAGAAGGGGCAGCGCCCTTTTCTGGAGAAGTGAAAGAGCCTGGAAATAGCATCTGGATTTTTAGGTCATGTTTTTGACCATTCCCTTTTTTTTTTTTTAGGCTTAAATAAAAACTTTATTGTTGCTTTGGAGTTCACTCATAGCAACAGTATTCCTTCTTTCATTGTAAAATCTGATACTGTTTGGATCAGTTTCTATTTACTCTGTCTCAAAATATCAGTTCTGGTTTTAACCATGTTATGCAATTCTCGATTGCTGGATTTCTACAGGACTGTGGCTGCACAGTATTTTTTGGAATATATTTCTTCATTATTAATAACAATACAAATGTTACTGAGTGGCAGGTTCTTAATGAGGCTTTCTGTTGAGGTCCACCGAAAGATAGTTAATATCTAGAAAAGTGAGAAATGAAAGAAAAGTTAATATTGAGCTTCATTTTTAGGGCAAACCTTTGTTTCTAATTTCTTTTGTGTATCTTTTGTGTTGCTCTTAGCAGGTCTCTTTGTACATGCTCAAGATGAAGAGACTTCTTAGTTATCTAGACGTAAGTAAGCTCTTCAATAAGTTGTGACAGTTATTTGTAGCGTACGGTCCCTACTGTAAAGGTGGATATGTCTAAATTGAGGCTGTCAAAAGGGATTGTGAATTGCATTTCACAGTGCTATAAGAACATGTAGACAAGTCTCTCTGAAGACCTCAAAACTGGTATTACATGGAACTGCTGAGCTGCTTGCTGAGGCTCCCTACACCTACATCATTTATTAAAACATTACTACTTATTTATGTTCTGATGCTGAAGTAAATGCCCATTTTGTTTTGTAGATTTTACAGGCTTTTTCTTTGGTACTTAGCTCTCGTATTGCTCTGCTTCATTCTCCAATGACTGGGGTGTCTCTGAATGTCTGGAGGATGGCTGAAGATAGTTAAAGACTTGGTTTGCTTTGTGTTAACTGCAGCTGTCCGACTGCCAGGGAATCTTCTGTGGCTCTACGTACTTATTCAGCTCACCTACTTGTTCCCTTGGAATTTTCCTAAATGTGGTGAGCTGGAGCTGAATATACGTGTTGCTCGCACATACAAAATGTGGTAAATACACCACGCTGCTCAACATGCTGTTGAGGTTTTGAATTCAGCAAATCTGTGTAGTGGGAAGGTCTTATTTCTACCAAAATACTCAGTTTCTATGTCAAGATATTCCACGTACAGATTCTGAAACGTTCTGCCAAATCAGTAAATTCTACCTTCATTGCATAGATATGGAAACTATACAGGAAGAAGTTATTTGCCTGTTCTCTCAGAAGATGAGAATGGAACCTGGATTTCTTCTTCTTCTTGTTCCTTATCCACTGAATGATACTATTTTCCTTAAATAGTAATTTTTTCCCCAAAGTTTTATAAATAATTTGGATAACCTACTAAATATGCATGCTCTAAAGTACTCAAACAGTTCCTTTTCATCTGGCACAGCATGGAGCTAGCAGTTTTATCCTTAATCTACCCACAAAATATGTGACTACTGTGTTCAATTTATACAGGGGCCTATTCTTAGATTGCATTATAGTTTATGAAAAATTATTGGCGTTATTTCATGAAATTAATCACTTACAGAAAAGAAAAAAGGCAAGTAAGACAGTTCTCAGTGTTACTTACACTGTACTAGTTCATTCAAGGACTTTCGACTTCCTGGCTTACCTGCCAATACCTCAAGAAAACCAAAATTTGGCTACCTAAAAATGAAAAAAAAAAAAAAGCTGATTTTTTTAAAAATCATGCCTTCAGTGGCTTATTTGAGTTTTAGTTTTATCTCCATTTTATCAAAATAAATACAATATTTGCATAGATATGGCTTATTTTCACAGGTATGGTTAAGTATATTACATATCTTTTCTTTAGTTTCGGTTGGATTTTCTTTGCCCTCATGATTGCGAAGGTAATTTCCTCATTTTGTGCATAGAGGCTGTATCATAAAATTGGATTTTGTTGGTTAAGTAAAAAGACTGGGAAAAACTAGTCCACACTCTAAATTTCCATTGTCATCCAGAGTCAGAGTGCAACATTTCTTCTGTGTGTCTGCAGATCCAGTTCTGTAACAGTTGTGTGTATGTAATTCCTCGTCTCTGCAGGGTGCAGGCAGAGGACAGGCTGCTATTCATCGACAAGGATCCTTGCAGGGGGCAGTAATTGTGAGTTGGGACTTGTCAATAGGATGCAACTGTTTATTATTTGCAGATAAAGTGATCCCTTTCCTAGTGGAGTCCAAAGATCGCCCTCCTAGAAATTTCTGAAGAGCCACAGTTGGTGACCTTACCATGTGTGACCTGCTGGATTAGTCTGAGCTCTCAGTGTAGAAGAGCATGAGTTGAGTCATAAAATTCTTGAACACTTCAATGCAAGTCATGAGATTTGCCTTTTGGCTTTTTTGGGGAAAAAAAAAGGTCTTTGAGGACTAGAGGGAGGTGCAGAGTTTCTCTTCGGCGCCAAATTGCACCTTGTATCTTTTGATACCTTGCTTCTGTGACAAGATTACAAAAGGAAACATAAAGACAGTGATCCAGTCTGTTCTGAGGCCTTGGAAAGCTCTTGGATATTTATTATCCACCATGCTCTAAAGAGAAACAGAACACCAAAGGGCTGTTTCTTATTTTGATCTTAATTTAAATATTGCTGCATTTTGCATTCACCTTTGTACATATGATCCATGGCTATTTACTTAATATTTAATAATTGCGTGCAGAGGCTGAAATGTTACTTACAGTATGTAGTTCAAATATTTACACAGAAAGTCAATCTTTTGACCCGTGTTTTATAGGAACTACCAATGTGGTGGTTTTTTCATTTGGTAGAACCTTATTTTGTATTTTACAGATGGGCTTATTAACGCAGAGAGATTAGTGTGTGTGGATTTGAAATTACACATTTTTAATTCCACATCTTTTCAAACCTTTCAACCTGGTTATTTTTGAGAGTGGACTGATGCTTGACATTATCTGGGCTATAGCTAGATTCTCTTTTTTTTCCCCACCTGACTTCTACTTTTGAGTTTTGCCTTCTGCAGCCAGTAGGTACCTGATTGTTCTGTGAGGACTCAGTCTAGATGTGGCCTCTCGCAGTCCATCTCTTGTGGAGCTGGAGAGGGAGATGAGACATGCAAAGAAGGCCATACAATTTAAAGAGTTCGAACATGGAGAAGCAAGGAGAGGTTACGTTGTGGGAAGTGGAGCAGATATGACAGGGCTGCCTACAAAGAAGGAAAGAGCAAAGAAAGAAGTGGTGGCAGAAAAAACTTTTAAACTTAAACAGTCCTCTCAGTTCTGAGGTCAGTTGTATTATGGTTGACTCTTAATGAGCTTTGTTTTGTTTTAAATAGGTTTATAACACAACAGCCAAAGAAAATATTGACTTTTTTTTCTCCTTTTTGTTTTATTGAACAAAGGTTCTCATTGGCTTAGTTCTTAATGTAGTGTTGACACCTAAACTTGTCACTGCAATCCACTTTGTATCTCTTTGACTGCCTTGAAAAGCTGCTTCTCTCCCGCCTTGATTCGTAGATGCTTGTGAGTGCACAGAGCATGGCCATTAGCCACTTTGAGCTGTAGCCTGTGGAGCATCTTGATTGTTTTGTTTGAAACTGCAAACAGAATGCCGTGACAGACTGGGCTTGTTAACCTGGTTTGGGTGGGAAGGGGCCTCTGAAGGTCATCTAGCCCAACCCCCCTGCAGGGATCAGGGGCATCCTCAACGAGAGCAGGTTGCTCAGAGCCTCATCGAGCTTCACCTTGAATCTCTCTGGGGATGGGGCCTCAACTACCTCTTTGGGTAATCTGTTCCAGTGTTCCACTACCCTCATGGGAAGGAACTTTTTCCCAACATTCAATCTAAATCTGCTCTTCTCTAATTTAAAGCCATAGCCCCTCATCCTTTCACTAGAGGCCTTTGCAAACAGGCCCTCTCCAGCCTTCTTATAAGCTCCCTTTGGGTACTGGAAGGTCGCTATGTGTCCTTGTCCTGGTTTGGGTTAGAACACAAATACTGTTCTATGGCTTTTACTTTTCAGCTAACTGTCTGAAGTTAGCAGCATGTTTTTGCAGACAGAGCCTGCTTCTAGCAGTGATAGTGCTCCATGTTTATAGTTAGTACCAAGGATTGGTATGTGAACCAAGGTCACAGCTAGACTTTGTGTACCGCACGGGGGGTNGTTTCAGTATCCAGTGATCAACAGTGGAAGTTTCAGAGGAAGATGCCAGAAGCCACCAATTCTTTGACTGGTTAGAGTTTGGGTTAAAATCTGGAACATGATATTTAATAGATCTTGGGAAATTATTAGAGCTCTGGATATTTTTGTTACCCCATATAAATGTCTAATCCTTTTTCCAGCCTTGCTAAGTTCTCAGCCTTAATGACATTTTGTAGCAGTTAGTTCCACTGTCTAATTATGAATTGTATGATAGAGTATTGCCTATTTATAATGTTTAAATTTCATTGGAAGTCCCCTGTGTTAAGAGTTGGAGAGAACAGAAGCTTCCCTTACTTTTCTGCCTTAAGGGCCTTGTGACTAATCTGTTCGTTTCAGGGATTTGCCTCATAGAAGAGAAACTCAACTGCACAATATTCAACTTAGAGTTTCTGAGAGGTTTTTGCAGGCTAATTACAAAGCCATTGTAATGAGCCTTGAGATTCCAGTGTCATTGATCTTCATTTGAGAGAATTTTGTTCTAAGATTTTGGTAAACAGCAGCTGAAATTTTATTTTTGGAATAACATTCAGTGCTGGAAGTTGCTGCTCTCAGGTAGAGTGCTGCACTTGCATAGAGCCCTGACGAAAAACCAGTGACAGATCAATGGAGGGCTTCTTCTGAACATGGATTTCAGAAGTTCCTCAAGTGCAGTGTCACAGCCTAAGTCAGCAGAGTTCATGTGAGTCTGGGCATTTGCACTTCGCTGAAAGTATAGTCCCAGAAATGCTAATTAATTTCTCTCAAATCTTTACTTCTTTTCTTGAGATATTTCTAAGATACGACCTTGGCTTAGGTAGACCTAATCTGACCGTTCTCCTAAACTTATTATGTAATTTTGTTGTTGTCCTTATCTTGAGCAACGAGGCTCATGAAGGGTCTGGAGGGGAAGTCTTATGAGGAGAGGCTGAGGGAGCTGGGGTTGTTCAGACTGGCGAAGAGGAGACTCAGAGGAGACCTTATCACTCTCTACAACCACCTGAAGGGAAATTGTAGTCAGGTGGGAGTTGGGCTCTTCTCTCAGGCAATTTGTGACAGGATGAGAGGGCACGGCCTGAAGCTGCACCAGGGGAGGTTTAGGTTGGATGTTCGGAAGCTCTTCCTCACAGAAAGGGTTATAAAACACTGAGATGGACTGACCCAGGGAGGTGGTGGAATCGCCATCCCTGGAAGTTTTTAAGAAAAGATTGGATGCTGCACTTAGTGGCATGGTTTAGCTGATGTGGTGTTAGGTGATAGGCTGGACTCGATGATCTAAGAGGTCTTTTCCAGCCTCAATCATTCTGTGATTCTGTGGTGTATTCTTTCTACTTTATCAGGGTTCATTTCAGGGTATTTTGTTCCTATTGACTTTCCTACTGCTGGTAGTCACAAGTTACTTAAAGAGACTGTGCTTTGAACAAAGAACATCTAGATTAGAGTACTATTTATATACTGACAACTCAGAACATGCCCCCATCTCCCTGGAAGATAGGCATATATGTTTCCACAGAGTAGATCCCTCCATGCGCTCCATGTGACATTCAGACAGTTGGAAGAAGACGTGTCCCAAGATGATGGAGAACAGTGAGTATATCATCACAAATCTCATCATCTCATGTGTAAGTCACCAAAATGCCAACAAAATTGAGATTGATAATTTATTTATGTCTGCTTCTCAGTGAAGATAAAACTATGTAGAACCACTTCTTAAACTAGGTCAGTAGAAGGCACAGATCATTGTAAAATCAAAGCACATTTAAAGTTTCTCCATCACTCACATCCCTGCCCGCTGCATGGATGGTTGTAGTTGCTAAAGTAAGTTGCTATAATGAATGACTGTGCTTCTTGCTTACACATTACAGATATCCCTTTATTGTCTTAAGATATGAAGAGTGCTCTGTTGGCCCCTAGATTGCCTTATGTGTCTTTCCCTGCTACGTGCAAGGTTGGATTTCATGTCTACTGGATTGCTGTGTCCAAAACCTTACTAGGGAAGGCAGCGAATTTATGAACTTCTGAGCTAATAGTGCTCCTGAGTGGTGGAGTAAATCGAAACAGAGGTAGGCATATTTTTTTCTGTGAAAAAGGGATCTTGATAGTTCTTCAGACTAGATAATAGGTGATAATTACTCCTTATTTGTTTGTATCCTAAATATTCCTTAAGAGATAAAATAATGCAGTTGGCAAAATGAATTCTGACGACTATGTGAGCTGCAGCAGACTGGCTGTGGTATTTAGTTTGTGATCTGAACGCATATGGACTGAAGGTTTGTAATGTTCACCTTTCAGCTGTGGGAAAGTGTGGCAAGAGGCCTTTGAGGTGTTCTATCTCCTGCAGACCAAACGTACCTTGCCATGGGACTTGCCTTGGCTCACAACCCACTCCTGTTCCCCTCATCTTTGCAGACCCTTCAGTCATCCCCTGATCCAGGGCTTGTCCTTAGTTTCGTGTGGT
>WEIS01081696.1:258-11197 GCA_013389965.1 Todus mexicanus
TGAAAGTTCTTTTCCTGACTAACATTGTCTACTTACTGAAATTCCCTTCTTCAAACGAAATGACAGTTAATAAATTTTTGGTATCCTTATGGACATTGAACTCCAACCTACTGTAGGATGTTTACTTAAGTAAACATGCCCCTTAGCTTACACGCCCCTTCTTAAATAAACTCTCTTTAGAAGTCTTTCATGTTAATTAGAGTCACCTCTCCTCTTGGACAAACTAGCAAGAACAACTGCTTCACACCCTGGGAAACCGACTCTGAACCCATGTTCCTTCATCATACTCAAATAGTTCATGTATGTTTGGCTGCAATTCCCCTGCTATGACTGCTTCATTGATTTATTTCTCTGAGCTCTCCTTTAGCAGCATGGATGCAGTATCTCTTTATTGAGGAAAAAGCTGCTCGCACAAACTCTGCTAGTCCTCCTCTAATCAGGAGAGCTGTGGGAGATTTCTATTCACATAGACTGTCACATGTACTTCACTAAAATTTTACCTCATCAGTTTACTCAGTCATTTCTTCCTTTAAAGCCACAGTACTCTTCTCACACCTCTGGGACCTAAGCTGTCCTTTGGGTATAGTTCCTAGCCAAGAATTACAGTATCTTATTGATTTTTGTCTATGCATCATATTTCAAGCTGTCTATTGAATAATGTCTATTCTGTCAAGGTCCTCTTCTCATACTAAGCAGGAGTGTCTAGGGCTGTCAATCTCATTGCCATTCATAAGTACTAGCATCCACTGAAAATAAATTACAACAAAAGTGATCTGACAATGAAAAGCTGTAATATGAAGATATTGAAGAAAAAAGCTTTTGTCAAATTTGACTCATATGGAATGTGTCACATAACACGACCAAACTGTTTGACAAGAACAAATTACCACAACGTTCCCTATCAAAATAAGCCAAAGCCATTAAAGTGTACAAACAGATCCCAGCTCAAGTATGAGAGTAGCACACTACATTACAGGAAACAATGTTTAATAGATTATGCTATTGGATTAAAAAAATAGTAAATGTCTTTATCAATGATTAATCAAGAGCTTTATTTTTTCATAATGGAGGAAATTTTTAAATCTTAAACTGAAATCAACTTGGAAAGTAGATTGTGTAATTCCATAGGGTTACTACTATATTGAATAAAATGCAGATGCAAAAGCTGAAAAAACCTGACACAAACAAAATGGAGATTAACTGCAGAAGCAGACAAAAGGCTGCAGCAGCAGATCAAAGAGAGAGCAGCTTGGCAAAACATGATGAAGCATTACCATAATGAATTTTGTGAGCAAGCAGTGTCCTTTAAAATATTTCTTTTGATCTCTTAAGAAGGCATTTGCTATAATCAAGAAAGGGTTTACTTAGGAAAAAAAAATAGTTAAAAAAGGAATAGACTTATCTAGGATTTAACTTTAAGAATCCATTTCTAGCACCTCCATCATGGATTTCTAACAAGCTTACCCTAATCATCTAGTCTGGCCTTCTGAATTCCAGCCAAAAGGACTTCCTGCAGTGATTCCTAACTTGTGTGCTCTAAGAGTGATTTCCTCCTGTTTCCTTTCAGGATTAAGAGTGAAAGTGAGAGAGTAGTCAAACATTTCAATTTCACTAGATGTCAGGTCAGGTGCCTGGACTAGAAGGAAACTGAGCTCATCAAACGGCTGAGTCAAGAGCCAGCTCAAGGCTTCCCTGTAACACAGGTAAAATTGAACCTTCCCAACCTAAGGACAGACAGACAGGGCTAGAATGCTCTTAGACAGCTGAGCTGGGGTAGTAAAGCCAGACAGAAAAATTCTGGAGATGCAGGTTTGCTGTTCCCACTGCTGGTGGCTGCACAGGAGCTGAGGCAGCAAACGCTACTGCCACTAGGGCCCATTCTATCATCCCCGTTTCTCTCCATCCCTCAGTAAGAAGCATCCCTACCTCTCCCCAACTTTCTCTCAGCAAAAGCAGGAGCCATCAGCAGTGAAAGCAGTAGCTTTACAGGGGACTGCAAAGCAGAAAACAGTGCGATTACAGTTGCCATGGGCAACTGCTGGTTGTGCTTCTTCTTCAACTGGCCTCTTCTGGGCTGCGCTGGGCTTGCTGTGAGCAGGCAGAGCTATAGTACCTCCACAGTAAGTCTAAAAGACGAGAGGAAACCTGCCTCTTTCTGTTCAGATTTTGATCCAAACTAGACTAGAGAGTCTACAGGAATCACGTAGCAGACTCTTGGCTGCCTAGGCATCCAGCTGCATGCTGTCCACTGGGCCAGGCCATGCACCAGCAGATCAAAGGGAGCTGTAACTGTCATTACCGCTAACATAATGAAGACATGGTGCTGATAATTGTTTGGAGCAGGAGTTTAGTCTTTTAAGAAATTTTCCTGAGTGCTGTTAAAGGGGCCCTGGTTGTTTTCAAACGAGCAAGTGAAATATAAGGCACTCAGATCTGCTAACAATTATCCTCTGAGCTGCTCTTGCTGCTGCCTTTCTCCACTCTGTCCATCACATGGCTGTCTCTGAGCAGAAGCCGCATGGCAGGTTGAGCACTCTGTGGGGCGGGAAGCCATTACGCCTTATTAACTTTGAGTGACTAAGCCTTTTGTGCAGGAGCTGAATATAATTAAAACACATTTTCATTGCTAAGCTGTTAGAGTGAGAAGGAGCTGGGTTTGGGCTTTTCTTTTTGTCCTACCTGTCTAGTGAGCTTGTGAAAAATAGCAAGGCTGAAGTTAAGAAAAAATCCAAAATGAGTTGAGGACAAAATGATACTAAAAAAACCAACAATAAATAACAGACAAAAGAATAATGACTACATGTTATTTAAGCCACACAACCATCTGATGCAAAAGGCAGGTAGATACCTTTCATTTCAGAAAAAGAAAAGAGTTGCTAGAAGTATGGAGACTATTGATCAATCTCTGGCATACTTAATATGGCTGTTGACTTTGGAAGATTCCATTTTCCAGTCTTCACTTAAGCTACAGAAACTGCCAGCGCCATCTCAAACTGTTTAAAAGAGGTTTCAACAAGCTGGAAATCCCGTCCACCCTTGTGAGAATTCTTGCAATGAACTCAGCAGGCTGAAATACACCAAAAAACAATGTCTGGCATAAGTAAGTAACTGTGGCGGCTGCTGCTGCTACAGCAATTTAAGACAGGCAGCAGCTGGGAAAGACTGTTTCTCATGGTAACCCTTTCCATGTGTGTCCTCCACCCAGATGTAAAGTCAAAGACCCTCCTCTCAAAGGAGCACCTTTGAAGTTCTTAAGTGATATTTAACTCCAACAACATCACCCCTTTATCCTTGTTATAAAGCAGCCAGTAAAATAAGATGCCACACCCCAAAGACTCCAGGACTTTGAAGACAAGAGTTAAAGCAAAGGAAGCGGACACAACTTTGCTTAGCTAAAAGAATCCTAAGAATTGTGCTACATTTTAACAGCATTGCTTGAAGTCAGAGAATGCAAAACCACTCAGCAAGATTTTTATCTCCTCAACTCAAAAACCAGTAGTAACAGAGACTCCATCATCTGAGTGTGCCTATGACCTGATTTTTGGCTGCTTCTCTGAGATACTTCTGAGTTCATATGCTTTTAATTTCTGAAAGAAAAAGTGTTTGGGAAAGGAAGTAAGTATGAAAAATATATCTGCAATCTGGGAGCTACAGCAAAGTGAAAGGAATTTTCTGTTTCATATTTATATATATAAACAGACAGAGTGATGGTGAATGACTATAGATTCTCTGGGAGATTTTCAGTGTACTGAAAAAAGCATACCCAAAATCCTTATAGTATGGCTTGTCGTGTAGAGACTGATGCTATTCACCCATGGAGGAGAAACAACGGGGTCTGTAGCATGCTCTTTCCCCACTCCCAATGAGCCATGCCCAGAGCCTTGTGATACTGGCACAGGGAGGAGCTCCATAGCCTCTTCATCCAGTCCTTGTTATTACACTAACGAAAAACATTTGGATCACACACTTGAATTGGAGAGTTGCATCTATTTAACACTGTATTATTTTTGTATAGAGCAGGGTCCAGTACCTCTATTTCTTGAATGAAAGCTGGAGGAGAAAGGCAGAGCATGTGTGTTTGACCAAGATGGCTGATTTTTAGTGGTAGTTTCACTTTCATCCAGATATTATTCTGCAAACATTCACACTAGATGTTTTATAGCTAAAAAGAAAAAAAAATCTTCAAAACACTCAAGCATGGCTTATATCTTCATGTGTATGTGGATATATCATATTCATGTGACTATCCGTGGAGGAACTGTTCGAGCAACAAGCTGAAAAAGGAACCCAAGAACTCAGGAGGAATGCCATAAACTTTGGGCAATCAAGCACATAGACGTAGTACAACAGCCTGCTTTCAAAACAGAGCAGTAAACAATTAATGAGAAATGTATTGAGTGACAACTCTTATATGCCACTTCTGAAATAATTGCAAGTATGTTTACAAAACTCTGAGCATATTCAATGCCAATCTGAAAAGCAAGTACGAAACCCAATTCATTAAGTTAATTATTTCAAATAGTCAGCCACTTCCTGCAAATCACAATCTGAGAAAGCAGCCCTGGCTGAGGAGGCATTTCTGTTTGGCACGGCTTGTCACCACGACTTTTCCTACTTCAGCAAACAGGGCTTGTTGGTTTATGTAGGCTGTGATGGCTCCAGTACTTTTCTCCATATAGTACCTCATTGCTTTGTGGAGGATTTATAACAGCATTCAAATGGATGATATAAACCAACATCAAAGCACCAAACAAAACCTTCTCCTCATTTGGTCAATATGGTGAACATAAAGGGCTTGGGTGGATTAGCTTTACTCCTGAAAGACCCACCCAAAGAGGATTGCTGTTTGGACCACCCCAGGGCCCTCTGAGGCTGCCACATACCACCCAGGAGTTACCTGGTCTCTTGCTGCTGCACCATCAGCTACCCAGCACCAACAGCCATCTCCTCAGACAGGCATTAGCATCCATTCCTCAGCAAGACAGCGCTCATCTATCTCCTTGCCAGGCACCAAAAGTAATTTCCTCAGCAGGCATCATCAGCCAGCTCCTCGGTGGGCACCTGCAACCATCTCCTCAGGAGAATGTTGGCATCCATCACCTCAGAGGGGCACTAGCGCCCATTTTTTCAGCAAAGCAGCACTCATCACTGCACAGGCATTTGAGGCCATGTCTGCAGCAGGGGCATTAGCATCCATTTCCTCAGTGAGGCAGCTCCTAAGCAGGCACCAAGGCCATGTCCTTAGCAGGCACCGACAGTTATTTACTCAGCGTGCACTGGCATCCATTTCCTCAGCAGGGCACAGGCCTCATCTCCTCAGCATGCCACAAACTCCATCTTCTCAGCAGGCACTGGCACTCATCTCCTCAGCAAGGCACAAGCCCCATCTCCTCAGCAGAGCCCTCTCTTTTTGGTTCTAGGCACTTCCCAACAACCTCCATGGGGACAGGCGGTGGTGCTTGCCTGAGCCCTGAGTTAACTGTCTGCCCGGCTGCCAGGTGAGCTCTGTGCCTGTGCCCCACAGGGGGGATGGGGCAGCTTGTGGGAGAGGGCAGCAGCATCAGGTGGCAGGGCAGGCAGAGCAGCCAGCACAGCAAGAGGTGGAGAATGTCAATGTTTTCTCAAGTCTCTGCTGCCCATGGAGGCAGCAGGACCACATGCAGGCACAGTGGCAGTTCCCTACTGGAGGGGAGCATATCCCCGGGCAGCATCCTCATGCTCGTTTGGAAAGCCTCAAGGAGCAGATGAGGTAGTAGACGGTGTAGATGGGGAGCTCTGGCCAAAGAAGAGGCCAGGGCACCTGGAAGTTTCTTTAGTGTGTAAAATACACCTGTGAGGGCTGATCTTGTGATACTGCTATGGCGTCCAAAGGGAATGCAACAACTAATCTGAGCCCACTCAGACAGCTGCTCTCTATATGACAATGACACACAAGAGGGGCCATCCTAGACACCATCATGGCTGAGCTGTGCTGGACTGTGAGCAAGACACTTTCACAGAGCAGCACTTTGTCCAGCTGCAGACATCACCCTCCCCACAGACTATTGCTATCACCTGCACGCTGTAAGATGGCACACAAAGAGATAATTCTGTGCTCAAGTCCTGTGGCAGAGTGGGAGACCTGCAGGTCCACGTGGCCCGGCCTTTGTCCTCTGCACCTTCGTGCTGTGAGCAGCCAGCTGGAAAGGTACAGGCCCTGCTGTTTCCCTGGACGTTCAGTGGCCAGGATGCATCTTTCTCTCTGAGGAACCACCAGAAGAATGGCAAACGATAAAGTTTAAGGTGGCCAGAGGCCTGCAAGCCAGGTTAGTCTGCTCTTGTCTTGCTTCCCCCTCAGACCTCGGCCTTGTACTATCTCCTAAGTACAAGAGAAATGATGGACAGACACAGTGGGATATCTTAGACACAGCAGTGGAAATAATTCTGTGAGGGGTTCTTTGAATGCACAGGCCTGAGAAGAACACAATTTAACATCTGCTGTACCACCCCAGAGTATTTGCCACTGTTTCTCTTAGTGTTTGCAGGATCAGTCCCCACACCCTTTGTTATCTCACTGGGCTCTTAGGTACAAAGAGATCCTGGAATAACAGCAATAGTAAGCTTGAAAATGTGAATATTTTGGCAGTTTAAGCTCATGCCCACATGAACTGAATTTTTTAGAAAACCTTAAAACTAGTACACTTCTAAATACCTGTAGATTTGGGCAAGAGCTATCTATGGTCACTAAACAAACCCCCCTTTTTATACCCCCAAATTTTAACCCCCCCCCCCAAAAAAAGAAATTTTTTTCCCCCCTCTAGGCAAATCACTCTAGGCAAATCAATCGATATACATCCCTTCTTATTAGAAAACTCCCTACTGAACACATTTGTAATTTGAATGACCTGAACAAGGAGGGAGTTAAAGGAATGAGGATCATGGTAAGGGTGAAAACTCCAAGCATTTCTATTCGTGTCACTTAATGTTTAAATGCTTTTGTTTACATTAATGTCATTGTGACATAATACATTTTCATTTATTGTTTAAAATATATTCTACCACAAACATCTTAAAACAGCCAGCTAAAAGTCAGGCCACTGTAAGCATCTAGCAAGCTGCTTACAACCTATGATCTTCTGCACTGCTGGTTTTGTGGTTTTGTTTTGGGTTTGTTTTTCTTTTTAATTTAGACAACAGAGTTTCACCTCTTCACAGTCCATTGCACTTTCTCATTCTTTTGCATTAGTGTAGGGCATTATAAACTGAAATGCAATATTTTTAGGATCATTAGAATGGAAAATATAAGTAAAAACACATTAAAATCTCCTGTGCACGTTGAGATTTGGATCGCTTGGCACTCTTTGTCTTTTACATTCCTTTATTCCTCAAATCCAACACATATCCCCAAATTACTTGACGATGTGCCCTGAAATAGCTAGCAAGACTTATGTGTAAGGTGGGTGTTTGTGGCATTCAATAGTTAACAGGAAATAATTTACTGCTAAATTGTTTCTGGAGATATGTATTAGATCGCTGTTATGTGGTATCTGCTGTGGGCTCATGTGCTATATAATTGGTGTGCTTTACAACCTATAAAAAATTAATCATAAAGGCAAGCTGTAACTTCATCACAATCAAGGTAAAAAACCCTCTTTTATGGTTGTCTGGTTTTTATTACCTGCAGATTTTATGGTAACTATTGGATCTAAGATATAAAACTTAATTTGTGTATGATCAAAAAGTTTAGTTGTTGTCTGGAAAAACTGCGGTCAAGAGAACACACAGTAAATGCAAGAAGGAACATTATGAAGTAGATATCAGTGTACTGGTAACATTACTCAACACAGAAGACGAGCTGAGAGTGTATTTCTCAGGATTGACCTTTTCCCACTGTAGGTACTAGAAAATAAGTTTAGGGTTTGCGTTTCAGGTTCATTTACTTAATTTATTAGGCTGAACTTATCACTAGAGCAGAGTATTTCACAGCAAAGAACTCTACCTTGTCCAAAAGTCTTTTGGATATTTTTAAGCTATTGCTTTGCCACCAGGATCTAATGATTAGTAGTTCCTTTAAAAAAGGGCTGAAACCAGAGATGTTTGGAAAAAAAATAGTATAGGAAGTCCTCCTACACTTTTTATTACGTACAAAGATACTTAAATAGTTGTTTTTCTTATGTTGTTTGCAGTGTAAACAGTATCAATCCTCCTATTTTTGCTTGAGAGGAGATAGATAAGAGATGAGTCTCTTGGAAATAATGTGGAGAGGGGATGCTCAGCCAGTAAATGAAATAAGGGAAATGATAAACAGTTGCTTTATCAAGGAGCTTTTTCTGGTGTATAACTAGGCTCCTGGAGTTAGACAAGATGCACAGTGATGTGGCTTTGTGTTCTTTCCTACGATATAGGAGAAGAGACTGAAAAAAAAAGTTTACTTTCTTTAAAGAGTATCCCTACCTCCAACCACAGGTTTTTTCAGGTTAGAATTTTAGGTATCTTCATCTCAGGAAAATAATACAATTACTGAAGTTACCAAAATCATCACAGTATAAAACCCATAAGACTGGTAGTTGAGCAGTCAGCAGGTGATAAGGTTCATCCTCAGCTTTTTTAAAACTATTTGCAATTTGTTTTTTGTTGGTTTTTTTCATAAAAATACTGACATTTAGTGCTAAAGATTCAGTACTTGTGCAAGGCTTTCTACAAAACTACCAGAGATCAGAGCTGCTAGTCCTGATATTCCTGATGTAAAGAGCAAGCTGAAATCAGCTTATTCTTAAAAATAGATACAACCTTCCAGGTTTTCATCATACAATAAAAAGCAAAGCAGAAACATGGCTTTTAAAAATAATGTCTATGTCTCTTATAAACTTGCACTAAATGTTGCTTTGCTGTTCTTAAGATGCTGGTCATGCCTGATTTAATGCCATTATATCACAGATTTTATTTTTTTTCTACATGAACTTTTCAAGAAAAAGAAGAGAAGAGCAGAATCTTCCAAACAGATATCCCATTTTGGAAATTTCCAGGTGGTCTTCATTTAAAAAGAGAGGAGTATAGAAAAAGAGGAGTTTTTCCAGTAATATCTCTTTAATAGACCCTCCAATATCCATCCTTTCTTTGCTAACCAAGTAGTTCTGTATTCAGTTGATTCCATCTCCCCATGATGAGCTGGATGTTCCTATCCCTCTGTGGTTATCACTAAGAGATTTGATTCTGGGCAAGCTGACAGAAATACTCCATGGCAGCAGCATCTTCAAATTATGAACGGTACAGGACTTCTGTGTAAACATCAATTTTTCCAGATTGCTAGTGCCTGAAAGCTTTAGAAGCTATGCTCACAACTTGTGTCTACACTAATAAATCTCGTGAATGTTTACCAGCAGAAAGGTAGCTATCGTTAGCGTTGATTGCAACAGCTCTACTAGGGAAGGCCAGAGCCAAGCCTTGACAACCTGAGTAATGCTGAAGTGCTGGCAACTGTCCACCTCAACGCCAACACCTTCTTACGTCCTCAGGCCATCAGAGTATACACTCTTACTGCTGCAAAAATCTTTCTGAGCATGGGAGATATCTATGCCTCTGTCAGAAAANCATGGGAGATATCTATGCCTCTGTCAGAAAATAGGTGCTAAGTAGCCTGCATTAAGACTGTCAAACTGGCAATCCAGCTCCATCTGGATCCTGAATGATTTTCTATCATCGTATAACAGTATAAGGTTCATTTGCCATCTGGCTCCTGAATCAACTGCTGTCTTACAAGCAGTACCCAGCTGGTCCAGGGTCAGGATTAATTTGTTATTGGGGTATCTCCATTTGAAGGTGCCCAGCTTGAGTAATATTCCTTGCTGACTGGTTATCAAAGGGTGTTGCAAGCATTGTTCCTGGCATACTAGCAAACTTTAGCAAACACTCGGATGGTGCTCACTGGGGTCAGTGTTGGAGCAGCAATCAGAAAAGAGCAGGAACGAGCGTTGTTACAGTGGCTAGGCCTGAGGTATCTGCATGCTCTTAGTTCATGGGCTTATTTGGAACTCAAACACTTCTGTCTTTTTCTTACTGTTTTTGGCTGGCAGTTTTGGTTGCAAGAAATACTAAACTGAAAACAGGACCATCTTTAAATGCATTGCATTTAGGACCCAACTGTTAAAGTAGTGAAAACTAATAATTGCTTTTGAAAACTTTTGCCTATTTGCTTTAATCTTTTGGACATCATCAATACTTTTTCAGTCTCAGTTGTTTATCCTTTTTCCTGAGCTTTCCCCTAAACATATCTGGTTCAAAGGTGTAATAAAGTCAACTCATTCAATGAAAGAATCTCCTTGCCCCAAGGAAACCATGAGGTGGAGCAGTACTTTGCTGAAAGTGCTTCATGAGCAAGGATAAGCGCTAAAAGAGCCATTGGTTGTGGAGTTCTCCAGCTACTGGAACACTTCATTTCTCATTTTTCATTCTTATTTCTTTTAAAGCCATTTGTGATAAAGCTACAGCCTGAAGTGGAAGAATTCACCTTAGCTATAAAGCTTCATTGCAAGGCAGCAAATTGCACTGTATCAGAATATCAACCTTATCTAAGATTCATGGAATGAATTATACATATTGCATTGCCTTAAAAACGAAACCTGGTGAAGTATTACTGTAATTTAAAAATCTAAGTGGATTTGTACAGCGAGATTTAAAATTTAAACCTGTTTAAATATTGAGCTGATTAGGAAAAATATTTTTGAGAAACAGTATTCAATAGGAAAAGAATCTCCATTTTGAGAAAAGACAGCCCCAAACTAATTTTGTCATAAGAACAAACCATAAAGAAACATATTCACTGGGCAACTTCCATCTAGGAAAGCACATAAAGTCACAGTCACCTGAATGTGTTAATGTCCCTTAGTGTGAATTTATGCTGAATTCAAGGGAATGCAAGGTAATTTACCCTGCATGATGATGACAGAGACATTTTGGGCAA
>WEIS01081697.1:14042-26656 GCA_013389965.1 Todus mexicanus
CCCCCCCAATTTGTTTTGTTTTCCGGTTGGAACTTCAAAGCTGAATTCTCAGGCCTTTAATTTCATAATACCTTGGAACCAGCTTTAGCAGGATTATATATATCACACTTTACGTTTCATGTCATGGATAGTGGATTAATGCATGTGACTATGTTTCCCCTAGTGGTTTACTCTAACCACTGCATGATTTTTTTGCTTTTAACCCAAGCAGACGTTGTTTTCAGAGATGAAAGTCTTTAGCTCATTCTCAGCAAAATGTAGCTGTTGTATATATATGTATGTGTGTGTGTTCGTGATATATTAGAATAGTAGCAGTTCCAGTGATTTCAGGTGAAGACTTGGGCAGGGTAATGTCTGTGACATGACAGACGCCCATCTGAAAGAGGTGAAACTTTTTTGCATCATCCTGAAATCGTCCCACCAGATTTTACTTGATTTGATTTTCAGACCCGGGACCTGAAAACAAGTTATATTTCCCTCTTTTTGTAAGAGAAAAGGAAGCTCATTCATAAGGAATTGCTTCTTGCAAGGGAATGAAAATGCAGTAGATTTGCTGACTTTCAGAACATTTTGTGCATTATCTCATGAATTAATGCAGTGATATGAGGATATTGATTCTGCACATCCTGAAAGGACTAAGTTGGCTGCACATTGCTTCCTTAGAAACTTAAACCTTTAATTGATCGTCTTTCATGTTTGTAGCTCTGAGAAAGGTAATGTACATAGAAGAACTGTAGGATTTTTTTTTTTAAGTGAACAGCTATAAAGCTTTTTACCTACTGATATTTCATTGAGATCCTCAGGGCAGACAAGGACACTTAGATGTATCAGAGAGAGAAACAGAGAAGTCAAATTCACTGTACTGTAAACAGCTGAACATTTTTTATGAAGAAAATTAGGTCCTTGACTCAGTACTGTTAGGTTTGCTTTTGTAATTTCATTGCAGGTTACCTGAAGGAAATTGCAGAATTCCTTCAAAGGGGAAATGAACAAAGGCAACTGGGGACCTGCTCTGGTGGGACAAGGAGCAGCACTGTTAAATGTGGAAAACAGAATAAATACTTCTTGCTCTGATTTGGAATACATATGCTCTGCTGCTGCCCCGATTTGGACTCCTGCTTTTAGTGATGCCCTGATATTCTGGGATTAAACTGCAGTTATTCAGATCCAGCTAATGATCACCACCTTCCTTAAAGGTGATATAGGCTAGATCCCATGTAACTTTACCTTATCTGATGATTGCCCCAGTATATGGAGGGACAGCTGCCAGGAGAATGTTTTCTTGCTGGATACCAGATATACTTATGTAAACTTGAAAAATAAATGAATCCCTTTACTGATCCTTTTGAAATTATACTGGAGAATACATACATTTAGTACTTCTATTATAATGTGGAGCTTTTGCATAGAAATTGTTCTAATAAAGCTAGTACACTCTTTGATGTGCCATTTAATGTTATTTGGTTATATTTGTGTCCCTGATAAAATCAGCGCTGTGTTTTTGGAATTCAGCTTTATAAACCTTTCCAGCTAATACATTGCACTTTATAATTAGTTCAGTCTTCTCAAATACCTTGAGACCAAATGTTCAAAAGTGGGACAATTTTGCACGGACAGGACTAAGTGTGCTTTATGTGCTAAACCTGTGTCATCGCAGGGTTTTTATGGTGTATTTGTTTGTCCTAGGATTTTCCTCCTAATGTTTTCTACTGCTTGGTAAAAATGATCATGAGAATGACAACACAGACAAGCCACCTCTGTCAGTGTTTGAAACATTGCACTCTCTAGCCTCATTCAATTAGAAGCTAGATAACACTGGGCTTGACTATACTAGAATTTTATGCAAAATTAACTGTTTGCCTATTAAAATGTTAGTAAGCAAGCACTAGTCTGGAAATTCCCAAAATACTTTGTAGCAGGATGCAGACATTTTTATGTTGACCTGGGATTAAAGTGACTCAGAAGAAATGGAGGAGATAGATGTTAGTAGTTATGGGAAATTTGGGAACAAGGAGGTTTTATGAAGAGACTGACCACATCTCTACTGTGGTTTGCAGCAGTAATTTTCAAACTTCTTCAGCCTGTAAACCTTTTCTATGCTTTCAAAGAGAAAAAAAACAAAACAACAAATATGAGGGAAGTGCAGACTTCTTTAGAATAAATTATAAGACTTACCATGTAGAAGTAGTCCATAGGAATCTACAGATCACAGTTAGAAAACCACTGATGTAGAGATACCCAAACTAGCTCTAAACTGCAGTTTAGGGGAAAGGTAAATGAATGTCTTGGGTACTGTAAGCGATGTAGCTAGAAGAGTGCAGATGCCTGCTCCTCTCAGAAGTGTGAGGTAGCTTGCATGGACCTCCATGCTATGATGGCTACTCTGCTCCCAGAACATAAAAGTACCTTTCTTCAGGCTGGAGTCCAATTGTATACCTCTGAGAGATTAGCATATAGCTTGCAAGCCAGCCAAGGGATATGTACAAGTAAGACTTACAGATTTTGCTGCAAATCAAAGCAAGCAGATTGAGCAATTGTTAAAAATTGTATCATCTTTCTGCCATGTGCTGGGATTATTTTTATTTTCCTCAGTTGTGAAAAGCTTGTGTTCATCTGAGTGACACAAAAGTGCACCCTGAAAGCAGAGGTGACATGCATAACAGAATCATTTCCTTGAGATAAATGAATTTTGCACAAAAAGGAAAATAAAAATTGTTTTCCCATAATTTGCCTGAAAATCAGTACACAAAAAAATACTGTTTGTATGGTGGCATCAATAAAAAGAAAAAAAAATAAAATTGTGAACAACCCTGATCCTGCTGTCAGATTTGCATAGGACTATCTTAATTCTCCTCATTATAATGGCAATATCAATGACAGTAATTAAAAGGCTGGATATTCTATCACAATTTTCTCCACAAATCTCTGAATAGTTTTCCAAGAGATACTACTATGTCTGTTCTATAGGTGAGGATACCAAGGCATGAAAAAAAGAAGTAACTTATCTGAAAAGCAAGAACTAGGCGTCTCAGGTCCCAGTCCAATCTCTCTGCTGTGTACATACTACTTCCCACAGAGACTCATGGCAGAGTCTATATGCACAACTAAAATTTCAGAATTTGTGTCTAATAGAATCGCAACACCTTAAAAGAGTAGGAATTGTTAGATAATTATACTTATCTTACTTAGGGAACAGGACAAAATGTTTGATTGTCTAAACAAGGTTATCTCCGCAGGAGCATCCACTCACACCTCTTGATTAAAGAGTTCCTCTGAACTTCTGTCTCTGCATCCGGTGTTGTTACTCCTATCTTATTTGTGGTTTTGTAATCATCTTTTCATGTATTTTAAGCAGGCCTATTACTTTCAAAAGCCCTGCAGAGACAAAGGCAGAAATTAACTGAGAAGCCGAACCTCTGAGCTGTTCCTCCTAAATAGGCCCCTGACATCTTCTGGAGCCCAAGTGAAAGTCTGCAGTGCTCCAGGTCACAGAGGGAATCCAGCTGTCCAGAGCAGCTCCCAGGATGGTGTCCTAATTAACGAAAGCCAAAGGAAGAACTGGAAATGGCATTGCAAACATACACAATAAATCCACCACGTCTGACAGAACGAGCTTGCAAAATAAGCCCACTGGAAAATTTACCTCATTCTTGAGGTTAAATGTTTAAGCTGCTTAACATATTTTAAGTTTTCTTATTGTTGCTTTCTTGCAACACAATCGAATTGACATAAATTTATATCAGCTTCTGATGGTTTACGTTGTGTCAAAGCAATCATGTTTTCCAAACTATGTGCTGTTCAATTTTTATTTTCTTTCTTAGCTCTGTAGGTTTGTTTTCTCCACAGAGGCACAAATTACGGTTCTATAAAATCCATCCTAGGTAAGGAAATTTCTGTTAATGCCTTACTGGAAATCTCACTGCAGACAATAAAGGTGACAACCTTTATTTAGTTGAATAGAATTTGAATCAAGTAAAGTTTTACTTTTGAGAACACACGGTCTTCATGGACTTAGAGAATACGTGGATTTAGACAGTCAATGTGTAAAATTAAATGTAGGGATGGTACGTGCTGGGCCGAAGCCCAGGCTAGCTGTAGTGCTTTCATGTTTTGTTAAAGCTAGAGCTTAAGCAGCAAAGGCAAAATCTTCATTCAGCACAACTTCAAACTCAAGATTTTTCTGTAGTAAAAAGGAATAGGAGAGCTACAGCGTTTTCTCTGTGGTGAGGGGGTGGTAGGAGTGAAGAAAGCTTCCTTTTGCAGAGACCTTCTCATTTTTAGCATTGCAGAAGCCGATTCTGAAAGCAAGTTAATGAAATACAAACGGGAATTTCCTCAGCTCTCCTTCCTGCTTCTATCTTTGCCTGTCTCACCTTTTGAGAACCTGATTTGTATTTGTATACATGCGTGTGATCCCGATTTCATTGTTTGCCTTTTCACACAGGCACTTTCACCTACATCTCCCCCCCACCCCCCCTTCCCTCCCTTCCTCTCATTTGGCAGCCAGTTGGGCTTCTTCCTGCCTTGAATACCACATTCCCTGGTTATTCAAGCTCAGTCATTAGCACCCTGTCCCCCTACTGAAATTATGAATGAAAAGCCTTGTTGTTCTTTACAAATAACTCGGGCTTCCTCAGTCAGTCAAATTCAAATGGAAGTGACTGCCAGACAAAGCGGCTGTATGATGGACAGTCCTCTCAGCAAGTGATCAAGGCACACAGGAAGTTTTTAAAGGCACAATATAGGTAGAGATCAGCCTGGGCGTTCCCCCCCGGGTGCGGGCTGGGGAGGAGAGAGGGGGCAGCCCTCAGCCCGCTGCCCGCCCCGCCGGAGCGCGGAGCCCCCGCCGCCCCCTCGGAGCTCGCCATGGCGACACCTACACCTTCGCCTGGCCGAGACGGGGCCGGGGCCGGGGCCGGCACCGCCGCGTCCCGGCGCTGAATGCCGCGGGGGTCGCGGGCCCCGAGCGGCACAACCCCCCGCGGCCGGGGCGCATTGTCCGCGGCCCCCTTTTCACAACGGGGGAAAAGGTAATTGACAGCCCCATTGTCCGCCCCGGCCCCCCGCGGCTTTAAAACACTCCGGGGCCCCAGTCACACGTTGTCAATAAGAGCTGTCGGAGGTGACGAGTGAAGAAGGGCTGTTCAGGAAACAGTTTGAGCCCTTCAAGTGGACAGGCCTCAGTGACTTCTCCGGCACTCCGGCTGCCACAGGCAGCCCCTTCAAAAATAACCTTAAAGCAATAAATCAAACATGTTTCCTGCGCTATACAAGGAACAGCTGGTTATTTTTCCTCACTTCCATCCCATCCCTTTTTTTTTTTTTTTTTTTTTTTTTTTTTTTTTTTTTTAAGCCTAAAAATATTTAAGCACAGGAAATCAAGCATGTCAAAGTTTGGCAAAGCGGTTTGGGTGATTTAGCAGTTACAACACTTCTTTCTCTATTAGCCAATCTCTGGGCTTTGACTTTTTATCTCCTCACTTCCACTGTTTTCTGCATCTGCTCCGACGGCTCGGATAACTCGTCCCTTGTCTTCCACACAGCGAGGGAAGCAATCTGTGCAGTTTGCAAGGAGAAGCCATTCACCCCGATTCTCCTTTCCTAGAGGAGCTCCGTATCCTGGAGTTTAAAAAGATGTCTTGAGCTTAATCGATCTGTTTATTTACAAACAAAACCCCTGCACCTGAGAATTACTGAAATGTCTTGCCATAGGCAAATCTGGATGTCTGTGCCACACTGAGTGTTTTAGGTACGCAGCACTCATTACCCTTATCTGTTTGATGCAGGAAGTGTTGATGTACCATCGTACACGACATATCATATACGGTGCATAATGATATGTAGGCTGCATTACATTTTAAAAAAAATTACAGGTTTTTCTCCAAAGGCCCCTGCAACTTTAGGCTTTGTTGCTGCAGCTGGATCCACACAGGCCAACATTTGTGTTTGCACCAAGCTCCATTAGGAGCCCACCTGCCTGTATCTGATTACAGCGTTGGAGCTGTCATTTCCTGCCATCACATGAGGTAGTTAGCGTATGCTAACTAACTAAAATCCAGATCTGTTCTGCTTAGTGTTGTCATTTAGCAATGCCCAGTTCTGCTAATACATTCAGTGCTTGGCACTGATGATACACTTAAGAAATATGAGGCAGGGGTCAAATATTCTTTGCAATATTCCACAATGTCCATGCCCTATGATAGAAACATTGTATCCCATCCAGAAATACAACTCTTCAAAAACATACAGTGAAACAGAGACTGAATTAAGGAGAAAATCAAACTTTTCTGATGGTTTGATCCCTCTGAAAACCAAGTTTAAAAAGAAAGACCTAGCCAATTTCCAGCAGCGTTAAATTCTCCTTTATTCACGTAACACAGGATATGTGTTCTTATTTCTTTATCATGCCAGCTATTAATGAGATATAAAGAACATCACTTTTTCCTTATGGGTGTCTAGGGGGTATTTAGCGAAATAAAATGTCATGAGAAAGGAGCTCTGTTGCACTAACCCATCCTTTCTGGCAGCTCTGCACTCATAGTGCAGGCCATGGGAAGGAAGATTTGCATTTATTTTAAAAAAAATATTTTTGGAGTATTGTTATTATCTGTCTTTCATTTGCAATATGATATGTTTGTATGTCTGTGAATGCAATTTCATCTCCTTGTGCAGCTAGTTCCAGTTCACCTATTCACAGCACATTTCTGCCATGTTTTAAAGACTAAGGTAACACAGACTTGCTAAGTGCTTGAAACCAGTTTACAGGCAATTTTACCCAAACCTTACAACATGCTGTAAGACATGGCCTTCCTGAATGCCTTTTGAAATCTTATGGGAGTAAAAGCCGTTCAAAACCTCAGACCAGATGCTTTGGTAGGATCTAGTCTTTAGATTGCAAATTACTTTCAGGCAAGGATCTCCTTCCTGTTTGGCAACTTCCTAGAACACTTTTGCAGCAGGATAAATAAACAGCTTATTATACTGAGCAAGAGATACTTAGCTGGGGTGATTTACCATTGCTAAGTTACATCCTCTGAGAATCCAGCCCCACATGGAAGTCAGGGGCTATACATATCCTGCAAAGGTATCACACATTGGGAACCCATAATGGGAAGATTTTGCTGTATGGGCATGTTTCACTTGATCTACTTTGCAGTGATCAAGAATTGCACATTCTCATTTGTCATATTATACCAACTACTGCTAATCTAAGGTCTGCTTGCACAGCGTGTATGGCAATATTTAGAACCTGCCAACTTGGGTGCTTTAGGTTGTGTCTTTTGTGCTAGGGAATGGTATAAAAATGCACGGTTAGCAAGTTAGCAAAATGACTGCTTAGACACCACTAGGTCAGTGGGGAAAAAACCAACCAACCAACCAACCAATAATGAGAAAAACCTCCTCTGTTCACTGATCTACGTGTAGGACAGCACTTGGAAAACCATTACAGAATATGCATGCTTATACCCCAGCAGAGCTGAGTCATTCACTTCTCAATTATTCTCAGCTTTTTGGAGAGGCAAAAGAAAAAAACCGAAACAATATTTTGGAACACCATTGGCAGAGAAAGACAATGTCAGTACTTTCTTGACAGGCATTTCCTTCTTAGCTAAGCTCATTTTTAATGGGGGACTAGAAGCAAGTATGACAAATATTTTTCTTCCGAAATACAAAGAGATCTGTGAGCTAAGGCTGTGAATCCTGCCATCTGAAAAGAGTGACAGCAAGATGGCAGGAGAGCTGACATCATGTGCTGAACGAGGAGTGGCAGCAAAGCTGACAGAGAAGCTTAACTGGACAGTCAAGTGTGAAGAAAGGACAGCTGTATGGGTGTCTGTAGATGAGAAGATGGGAGGGAAAAAGGGCCAAGAACTAGTTACTCTCTGAACCAGAGGATCCCTTTTATTTATTTATATTTGTGTTTCTTGCCTTAAAGCCTTGGAGAGCCATGTCCTGTCCCTAGATTGCAGCGAGGAAAGCATTCTTGCTTTTACTTTGCCTTTGCCTCAGTCTTGCAGTCATGCTTCCTTAATATTTGTTGTGAAATCTAGACTCTATTAAAGTCAATGGGAATGTTGCCATCAAGTTTAGCTTGGCCAGGATTTTTCTCAATACATAACTCCAGCAGTGTCAGCACTGTTGTAATTTCATAGTCTAAGGCTAAATTTGGCCACAGGAAAGGAACATTTCCCCCATTTCCCCCCACCCCTTCTTCCCAATAGGAAGATGTAAGAGACTGTTGAAGGACAGTTAGTGGTCATTAGTTAGATCTGTGCAAGCAGTGAGAATTTGGAGGGAAAACAACCATTCTGCAAGGATTAGGCCAAAAAAAAGCCTGCAAACTCAATTTATCTAGACTGTAGTCTACTCTCAGTAGTCCTCTTCTTCAGGAGCAGTTTGGAACGAACTGCATAGCACATTCATGGTTTCTGGGAAACACTGTGCTGCTTTGCATGCCAGTCCAATGGACCTCCATGTACCCTCTACCTCAGGCTATGTGAGTCGTAAGGGCTGGTATATAAAGCTCTCACCGGCTGTTAGAAGGAGCGGTGTTGCCCAGACAGCCGGAATAAATTGGGGACTACTGATTTAGATCATGGCAGAGATTCCTGTCAGTGCTTCCACTGTTCAACCAGGAAGAAGTTGAGCTGCCAAATGAATTGAGGGTGAAACCTGTTTCTGAACATATCTTCAGGTTCAGTAGCACATAAATGTAACATATGAAGTTCTGAATCTTTTGAAGTCTGTAGGAAAACTACCATTGACTTTGATGAGGTCTGAATTTCATCTTTTTCCCATCATCTCCTTCTTCCCCCTTTACTTTATTCACATCATAAAATAAAAACAGAGGTTCATGTGTATTTTGGTATAGGTGGTTAGATTCCTTTGAGCTGTGCACCAGTGTACAAGCTCCATTTGTATGTACAAAAGCCAGCTATACATATGCAATTGCAGTAACTGTACATGAGAAGATCCTCTACAAGCCTAGGCCTCATCTTATGAAAATCTAATCCCGGAAGCTTTATGGTTTCAGACTCTTTTAGGGAGGGTCAAGGAGCCAAGAGATATGTTTGTCTGCAAGATTTTGCAGTGAGCTTTTTACTTGGGAATAAAACCTGTAAGATGCTGAATGCTGCTGTTTCCTTTAACAGAAGTCTCTTTGAAGACATGGTAAAGTAAGATTCAATTCTTTGAGAATACAATAATGAAAATCATGAGGAAAAGAAAAGGCTTTAATTGACTCTGTCTTTAAGTTTTCTGGAGTCCTTGAATGGATTTTCTAATGCATGGAAAAGCTTAACACTCATTTTTCCTCTGTCTGGAGTCTGGGGGCAAACAGCCCCTGCTGTTGCCAGCTGCGCAAATATCGTACACTTCATCCTCAAAAGTTTTGCTATTATTGGGCTTCAGATACATGGAAGTTTTATCTCAGTAATGACAGGAAGATAAGGCTCATTAGCTAATTAATTCTCACAACACCCAGGTCACACCCCTTTCATAGTCAGTTGGGCACAGGTGTGTTGGATACACGTATGTGTACAAACATGCCCTTTGGAGAACAGCATCTCCTTTTTTGTGCAGTGGCCTCTGTGCATAAGCACGTGTTGTGCCACTAAAGATACAGTTAGGCATTTGAAGGTTCATTTTCAGGATGCAATTTAGCCACCATGCCCTGGGATATCTTATATCTCATCTTGATGCAATTCCCTACCCATGTCTGCTTTAGTGTTCCAGGTGTGCAAAGTTACTCACAGTATAGGAAGCAACACCTATATTATCTGACATCTGTATTCGTGATGCACAGAAAGGTGCTTTTAGTGCTGAAGGTGCCATCAGAAAGTTTTAAAAACCTTTTATTGGGGGTAAAACTGGAGGAGGGAAGGACAACCTTCACTGTCAGGTTTGAAGCCCACACAAACCAATGCTCTATGCTCCCTCTGCTGGCGCCGAAGCAGCAGATAACCCGCAGGGCTTCCCATCGGAGGTGGGCTCGCACACCGAGATGCTGACACTGGCTCAGCATTAAATGAAAACTCTTATAGCTAATGGCACTGCTTTTGTTAGATGCAGTAACAGCTGAATAATAAGCTTCTTCAGATTTTTTTTTCCTCTTTCTGTTTTTCAGAAATAAGAGGGTTGAGAAACAGAAAGTGTGGCCAGGCTGTGTGGTTCAGCATTTATACTTACATCTAGTCCAAGTGCCCAAGGGCAAAAGGCATATTTAGAGCGTCAGTCACAGAACATTATTATTCTTACAGTAGCCCATTATTATTATTAATAATAATAATTTTTTCCTTTCCTTTTTTTTTGGGTGTATGTGAGAACTACATCTAGGCTGAGTGTTGCTACTCTCTGACTTACGCTTTTCATTCGAGGTGTTTTTGGAGGTTCTTAGGCTATTAGTGTAGCTAACATATTTATTTATATGATTTAACGAGTATTAAGTCAGGCCTTTTTCTTTACTTCTCCTTTAACAAATAGTAATACGTGGTAGCATTACCCTTTAGCAAATGGCCATTTACACTGGTTTAATGAGCTGCAATTTATCTTGTGTAATTTATTTCTTTTAACTATCCTGACTTTTCTAACCTCTTATATCTGAAATTATATTTATCTATTTTGAACTGTCAAACTGAAAAGAAAAAATATTTCCAGTTAAATTTGTTACATAAGACTTGTTGATGTTGATAAAGAAAAAATAATGGCAACAAGTTTCTATTTTATTTAGTACTTCTCTTATCTGGGTATGCGTTTGTTTGCAGTGGAAGAGTTGGTGAAAGTGAACAAGGAAGTCTTGTACAGTGATTTTTTTCTTCCTTCTGCAATGTTTTTTCTAGCTTTAGCTAAGAAACCGTGCAAAACCTTTAGCTGAATGACTGAACCATCATTGATAGGGGTATCTTTTGCGGAAGAAGTGCAAAGCTCCTCCTGAGGAATGGAGCTGAAATGACAAAGATGGTCAGGTGCTGAGTGCAGACATTGGCTCTATAGTGATTCTTCTATACTGTCCTTGATGGAGGCAAGTGATGAACATGCTTGCTACCCATCAATTGAAGTTCATTGTTCCTATCTTCTCCCCCTTCTTTATCCACTTTGCTTCCTGCAAAGAAGGACATACCTGGAAAGAGAGCCAGATTGTTAGAAGTCAGATCTTTAACAGCTTTGCCTTAGCAAGTAAAATTGCAGTAAAGGCTACTTTGGTATAACATAGAGGCTTCAGTGAAACACAGATGGGAGAAGCACATCTTATGCAGGCAGGGCTAGCTGAAGCCAACCTCAAGGCTGGCCGAGGTCAAAGTACAATACAGATCACATAACTCTTGGGCAAATCAGGGGACACTCTCACCTTCAGACAAGATTCTTGGCAGCAGTCCCAGAATACTTTCGAAATTTTTTGAGTAGTTTTGAAAACAATGGTTTTGAAATAATTTCGAAGACTTGACTTCTTCCTAGGCCATTTATGCTCCGCTTTCCAAAATCAATGACAGTGGCTGATGCCACAACCAAACAAACTTCTTAAAACAGAATCTTTGTTTAGTACAGAGACACTTCAAAGAGGATAGATTTGAAACCAATTAAAGAAATGTATGCATATCTAACTTTTCCCTGAGGCTTATCTCTCCCTAGATCTGGAAGGGCCTAACAAACTTCAGCACTCTCAACAGACTTCTCTCTCTCTGTCTGCATGTTCCTTTAGACAGCTTCTGACAAGTAACTGCAGCAGAATGGGAAATGTTTTTCTTGTTCACGGTGGGACAATTCTTTTAAACTTATATACACAATGCACACAAACACAACTCCCCTCCCCAAAGATTATTGATGAATAAATAAAACTAAATGACTAAGCATTTAATACAAATGTGATTTAACACTTAAAAAAATATGTAGTCATTTATACCAAGCAAAATATTTTCATAGGCATCTATATACTGCTGGAGTTCTTTAAAATGCCGCTGCAGTAGCTGGAAGCTTCTCTCTTGCCATCTGCTCAGGGGATGAGTTAGGACCTAGAAAGACTGAAGGGAAGAAGCCTGTGTCAGCTAAGAAGAGGAAGCCAAGGGATGAGGACATGGGTGGAAGACCTATTTTGAATTTAAGCAGTTAGACAAAGAATAGTAAAATGAATAAACATACAGTCTCGACTTGGCTTGGGGCTGATAGATTGTATAACCTAAAGCAAAACCTCATACTATGAGCTTGTATTTGATTTGGAGGATGCAGGCTGATGGGGAATCCTGAAGTAGGGTGGACTAAAAGGTTCCCTGAATCTAAGCCAGACAAAGGAACAAAATACATGATTTCCTTTCATAAACACACTTTTAAAGGCCTTGGATTAGAGGACCATGTTCTGAATTCAAAAAGCAAATGGAAAAAGTATGTGAGAGTGCTCTGTTGTTAAACCCTGTTACTCAGTCTCAGGGTAGACTGTAGTTTGGCTTCTGGTGTAATGAGTTGAGATGTGACAGATAACTGGTCACGATAGCAGTTCAAGTTAAGTGAGACGAGTGGGTATTTGTACTTTACTTTCCCATGTACTGTTCAAACGAGGAGGCTCGTGGCCTCTCTGAGAATGATGCAAGTGATGTTTACTTCTCTTATATAAATGGAAGTAG
>WEIS01081701.1:0-26164 GCA_013389965.1 Todus mexicanus
CACCTTCCCTTCAGGTAGTTATTCTGTTTTGAACACGTGGGTTGTGGCTTCGAATGCAAAGATCACCTATTTAATATCGTGTGCTGTCCTACGGTAGATGGAATTACAGGTCTCTGATTCTGTTAGGTGTGGGTTCCAGTCGTGCAGCCTGCAAGAGGACTTCTGCGCTTTATTTATTGAATGTAATTGCGTTTTGCTGCGGATTAATTTGGTTACGCAGCGAAACGAGCCGTGCATTAAGTGACCCTCCAAGGAGGGGCGAGGAGGGGAAGCAGGGAATTCTGTCATGGGCTGTATAATTTCAGCTAGATTGATGGGCTCTTACTGCCCTAAGCAATAGAGCTGCTGAAAGCTATTTAAATGCGCTGGGTGCTGCTTCCTTTTCTAAAAATAGATATTCATCTGTATGTAGGTGACAAGTGAGAATGGAAATGAGTAATTTTCTTCCTTTCCCTCAGAATATAGGAGTGATGTGAAGGAAATAATCAGTTTGGCTTGATGGGTGCTTGTGTGAGAAATGTCTTCACCTGCTGTTGCCTTGGTACATGAAAGCCAACCCTCGTATACATATATTTTTTTAATGTTGCCCTTCTGCTATTACATTAATTTGATTTCTAGCTAAGAAATACCTGCAGGGAGATCTAAACAGACCTTTTGAATCAACTGCCTTGCACAGCTGCTCGTCTCACTAAGGAAGGCTGATAGGAGTTCTGCTTCCACCTTTAATCACACCAAACGGGTGTGAGAGCTCATCCCAACCTTGGGTTTGGCCCGGAGGGCGCCGTGGGCCAGGAGATGTGGTGGAAAGCAATAGCATAAATTGCTGGGTATAAATTAGCCCGGCTTCCCAAGGAGAGGAGCTGGAGGTAACTCTCTCTAGATCCTGTTGTACGAGTCTTGAACCTCTCAGCTGACAATTTAGAGGTGTAAAGGTTTTGAAAATTGTTTCTGTAAAGTGGGAAGCAGAGAGAAGAGGAGAGACCCAGTAGTTGCCTTGAGAAAGAGATGGGTGAGTTTTTGCTGTGTGGTGAACATGAGGAGACAGCCCAAACTGTCAGAAACTTCACTCTGAGCTCCAGCGACCCTCAAAGAGCCGCTGTAATGAAGCAGCTCTCGTTGACTCAGACGCTTGCTGAAAACGCTCGTCTAAAATACAGCGTTTGCAAGATCTGTCTCTAACAAAGGCCAAGAAAAATCTCATTGCCAATAGACGTGATTCTTTCAGGTTTTAATGCTGACGCTACAAAACGACCCTCCGTCTTTGGAAACTGGTGTGCAAGATAAGGAGATGCTGAAGAAGTATGGGAAATCGTTTCGGAAGATGATTTCGTCGTGCCTACAAAAAGACCCTGAAAAAAGGTAACAGCAAAATAAACTAAGAAAAAAACCCCACAAAACAAACAACCCTAAAACAAACTCACAAAACTAATTTTATTCCATATTTTTTTCAAGCCGGTACACTCTGTGCCCCTCCAGCCTTTCAGCCCCAATGAACACAGCAATCTTGCTGTGTGGCAGCAAGTTCTCTTTGGCTGTCCTTATTTTTAAGGATAAATGTCTGGCATCGTGCCTGGTCAGGGCACACAGCTTCGGTTTGGGTTAATGAGAGTGCATCCCAGTCCACCTCGTGTGTAGGACCATTCTCCCCTGCCGGCCACCTCCAGCAGGTGACTGCAGTTCATGTTTTCTTCCCTGTCAAAACTCCTCTGGGTTTGTAAATCAGAAATTACAGGTTGGGCAATATGTGTTGACTTGCGAAGCTTCGCAAATAAACTTTTCAAACTTTGCCAGCGCAAAGAAGGCTTTCAGTGTCGTTTGGACTTGCTTAATTACAAGTAATATTTGATTTGGGAGGCGAAAATCAGGAAAAACACCAGTAAATTTTCCCGACGTGTTTTCATCGATGTTTTCATGCTTAAGTGACCTGGGGACACTTCAGATCTTCCTTGTAACAGCACCTTTGACTACTCAGTGATGTTAGAAATGCCACCAAGGGGGTGGTGTGGTGTGTATGTTCTGGTTCCCGTTATGTTATGGCATCTTTCAAAGCTGTGCGAGGGTCTGGCTGCCGACGGTGCTGTGTAAAACCCACAGCCTGGCACATAGGACAGCTCGGATGGATTTTTTTGCCGAGGATAGTTACAGCATTTGCCACTCTGCGAAGCTCTCTAAAGGAGCGTTCACCCTGAATTAAAAATAGCATTCCTTAAAATGCAGAGGTAAAGAAACAAGCGTTCCCACACATCACTTTTTATACCTCTTAATTTTCTTTCCCCCTCCCTCCTTTAGCGAACTAATTCTGGAAAGGAAAAAGTCCCTTTTCTAAAGCGATGATAATGAAGACATTTTTCAGTTCCCTCTTGTGACAGATCCAGGAACAAAGGCTTCTCACGCACTGTGAGATGGGATCTCTCTCTTCTAACAAGCTTTACACTTGAAATGCTTAATGAATCCAGTGGAGTGCTTGATAAATGCTGATAGCAGGGCGCTTTTTTCCCAGCGTGATGGGGTGGTTTTTTTTCCCTCCTTTCTAGAGCATATCCTATCCCTGCAGGTTAGAACATGTACTGGTCAGAATTAAACATAATCACCTGGCATCGTGGCATACCCCAAGCACCACTCCCAAGCCACCGTCATCATCCTGACTATAGAGAGGGGCCCATAAAGAGCAGAATTAGATGTGCTCATGCATATCATATGGGTCCTCGATGAGGAGGATTTGGTGTGATAGCTTTTTAATTATTTGGGGGGCTCCCTTGCTAAAAGGTGGATGATTTAGAATCATAGAATCATAGAATATTTAAGGCTGGAAAAGACCTCTTAAATCGTCGAGTCCAGCCTGTTTTTGTTAGTCTTAGGTGAAATAAACCCTGGGATGATCGGCCTTTGCAAGTCACCAGTTAAGCTCTCATACTATTTAAGCACAATGTGGGAAATGCTGTAAGCTGGTGCTTTCTCATGTAAACCTGAGCCTTTAGAAAACTCCTTCTAAACAGACCAAGGGGGTGTCTTTTACTTTCTAGTAAAGACAGACTTCATGTTAGATTTTCTCCTAAAGCCTAACTTCAAGAGGAAAACAGTTTGTACTTGTTCTTTTTCTATTAGACCAATACTTATTGCCCCATCTGTGTTTAATGGAACTAATCACACACGTATAATCAAGTACCTCTGAAATAACCCTGTTAACTGCAGGTGGTGAGTACTGCACTCCTGCGGTAGGTGATGATCCTTCAGCTCGATTTTGAGCAAGTCGTTTCTGTGACCCCGTCGAGTTGGGTCTAAGAGGTTCAAGTTCAGCATCAAAATAGGAGCAACTTCGTCCCCAACCCCAAGTTACAGCTCGCGAACAGAACAGGCTTTGATCAGAATAGACTGAGTGTTTAAAAGATTGCTGGTGTAAAATTCACTTGGAATGTATTGACTGATTTTTAGGGGGATTGTGCAGGAGAAGCCGATGCCCTTAGGAGATGCCGTGTGACACCAAACTGCAGCAACCTGGAAGACCCTTGTGTTGAAAGGGAGCATTTATAATTGTCTTTTCTACATCTGTTTTTATTGACAGACCCACAGCAGCAGAACTCTTAAGACACAAATTTTTCACGAAAGCAAAGGTAAGAAAATGCTTCCCCATCTGCTCTGTGTCCGGAGGCTGTGGAGAGGGCTTTGCAGAAGGGTGATGGGTATGGTGACAGCTTTATTGGCACGAGCGTGGGCTGTTTCACTTGGGGCCAGCATAGCTGAGCTAGCTGAATGGGTCATTGTGAGCGAACAGAATGAACCCCCTCTTCTGTACCTCCTTGTGTGTGCTGCTATTAAGAGAAATTATCTAGAAATTCTTGAGCGTTTCAATGTCTTTCAGTCGCTTGGTGAGGGTTTTTTTCCCCTCTTCTCTTGTCACGGTGCCATTCTGGCTGCCTGTCCAACCGTAAAGGTCTCCATGGCAGAACACGTAACTTATATTTTAGCAAACGCTGTAATCGGTCTGTAGGCAAAGCAGCGACTGAGGCCCGTTGTGCGGAGGGCTGCCTAAAACTATTTCAGCCTGCGTTGCCATATGGAAAGTGAAGATCCCGTGATGCCAAGTAGTAGGAAACTCCCGTTTCGAGCCTTGAGGTGAACCCCAGTGAGCATTTATGGAATTACTGCCTGGAGAATCTGCAAGGTCTTATTGACAGAGACAGACAGAAATAATACAAGGGAGAATTTATATTTCTATGGGAATGAGGAAATGTTTTCTGTTTGCTTATTTTTTTTCTCTGACGTGTTTGTGATTAAAATACATGGATTTTATAGCAGAACACAGATTAAGCTGTCAAAAAGATCTCTGATTCCTGGGATAGCACGGCAACATCGCCAATTAATCAAAGTCGTTTTCAACTCCCACATCAAGATGCTTGAATAAAAGTGGCCACATCTAGGTATCTAGCTGGCTGTCCTGTTCAAGTTGACAGAAATCTGTAACCGACTAATTCTAGAGCATAATCCAGTTTATGAAATGAAGCAATTTGCTTTAGGGGAGATTTAATTGATGTCTGAGCTCTTGACAGTCTTAACTAAGTTTTGTTTGTCCACGATGAGATTTTAGGCACCTGGATATTCTACATCTGTGTATTGGATCCACACTTGGTGTCCAAAGTGACAAGATGGTTTACGCATTGCTGACCTTTCTCCATTTGGTTATGCGAGTTCTGATTCACTTTACACTTCGTTGTGTGTAAAGGCTCCTTCGTGCTTTCATTAAGCTGCTGCAGAGTAACATATTAGCATATGTGGGGATAGAAAATTAACGTGATCGTAAGTGAGGCAATAGTTAAACCGGCGCACCCGACGTGAAAATACTTCAAGTGTTTCATGTTGTGGTTGTTGCGTTTGTTTCCTCTCGAAACATCCTGTGTGCTTTATGTTTATTTCATAGAATCATAGAATAGAATCGTAGAATAATTAAGGCTGGGAAAGACCTCTGAGATCATCGAGTCCAANACCACCTTAAATCCTCCTGCCCCAGTTCCTTGATCTTATTGCTGCAGCGTAGAGGGGTTCCTGCATCCCAGCCTCCCCGTCATCTGAGGTTTGCCTTTGACAGTTGGAGAGGCATGAATTTAGGGGGAAGATGAAGCAAAGGGGCTGGATCCAGGCGATGTAGTATCTGCGCATGGAAGAATGCCAGATGTCTCAGCAGGGTATCAGATGCTGCGGCATAATAAGTGCATTCCCCAGGAAATCAGCCAGAAGAGTGTACAACTCCTTGATGTTTGATTCCGTGTCACTTTGCATAGGGAAAGTGCCACCTCTAACTGAAAAGATATTTAGGATAAACCGTCACACGTTGTAGTCCAAAGGAAGGAAGTGGTTAATACCTTCGGGGAAATAGGGATGAAATATTTAAAACACCTTCTGCTAGAAATACCTGAACCGTTTCTTTGTCAGAGACACTAAAGGAATCAAAGGGCATTTTCAGCAACACAAATGTTTTGGTATTTTTTTTCTTCTGCAGAATAAAGAATTTTTGCAAGAGAAGATGTTGCAGAGAGCACCAACAATAACTGAAAGATCCAAAAAGGTACTGAGAACCTCCTGGGTTCTTACTCTTACTGTCGTACTATTTATTTGGGGTTTTTTTAAATGCTTGCGTTCACATTTATAACGAGAATTCCTGTAGCACAGTGTTTTCTAGATATAAAACTAGACATCTCAATAAAATCCTCAAGCGCCCTGGCAGGTGGTGCAACCTGAGATGCTCTCGTGCTGTTTCTCCTAAAAGAGATCGACAGTAGAAACTTGTCTGCTTGACATATCAATCTTCTGTCTTTGTGCCGAGCAGGTCCGGAGAGTTCCAGGTTCCAGTGGACGTCTTCATAAGACTGAAGATGGTGGCTGGGAATGGAGTGATGATGAACTAGATGAAGAAAGCGAGGAAGGCAGAGCAGCAATTTCACAGCTCAGGGTGAGTCCTCAAACTCCAATAGCTTTACTGGCTTGGGTTTATTTTTCTAACTAAGGTGTATCTAAATATCTCTGGAAAGCACACGGCCTTATTTTAAGGATGATGCACAGTAAGTTATAATCTGTCCCCTGAAGTTTGTAGCCAAACCAGAGAAAGCACAGTGAAGGTGGAAGGAATTGTACTGATCCCTTCTGCCATTCTGGGGCCTTCAGCTGGTTTTATTCAGCAAAGCATTATTTGGAACATGAATTCAGACTATTTGCTCCCAGCTCAGCATACTAATTCACTTCAGCTAGGATATTCTCTTTGTTTTTAAGGGTGCTGACTGGTTGAGATTCTTCTGGAAGTGGCAGGAGAGGCTTTTTGTCCTACTGCCCTGTCTAGGGTGGAGCTGAAATCAACAGGGCCTGTCCTTATAGCTGGTACCAGAAACACCCAGTGCCTCGTTCTGTCCCATCAGTTACCCTGAGATCGATTAGTCCTAGTGGAAAATATTACAGCATCCCTGAAATCACAAGGAGTGGTTGGTCTAGCACTTGAAAATCCTCCGAAAAATAACACTGGCCCCTCTCCTAACACAGACACAAAAGAACCCAAACCCAGAGTAACCCCCAGAAACCCAGAGGAGACATGGATAATTATCAGGTGAAGGATGACAATGAATTTCTATATTGTCCTCCCCCACTAGTCAGCAGTGTGTGGATCTTGACTGCCATGGCTCCCCTGTTCCCTTTTCACTACAGCTTAAAGTGGACTGTGTGTTTTAATCATTCTGTGATTGAATTAGCGAGGCAGGGAAGGATTTTCAGAGGAAGCTTGTCAATATGAAAGGGGAAAAAACTCCGCAGTATCGGTTTGAAGAATTTGTCTCTTTACAACTTCAACCTTTTCTCTTTCATTGGTCTTCCTTCTCCTGGTGTTTCGTACAGATGCTTAAATATTAAATGCAAGATTTTACATCTTTGTGCCATTCTTTGAAAAGCTTGGCAGCTCATGATATGGTGATTCCATACTTTGTGACAACAACTGTTGTGGCTTTCTATAGAGCTTACTACATCCAGCTTTGTATTACACAGCCAAGGAGGATCCCTTGGTAGCAGATGGCTACTACTGAAATTTTTAATGCTTTATGAGTTGAAATCTTCTAAATTTCTTCTGTAAGTTAAAATATAATCAAAGCTTAGGAGGTGATATTGTAAAAGATGCTAACTCTATTTCAGAGATTGCTTAGAACTTGTTCTATCTCCTCCCTAAGCTCAGGGTACTGGGACTTGATACTGTTCACTGTGTTTTCAACGGTGCTTGTTTCATTCCTCTTAGGTAGAAAAAACCAGATTGATGTTTACAAGCTCTCCTCAAGCCTTTTGGTTTTGTTTTTTTCTTTCCTCATGGAGCTTTGACATATTTCCTTGTACTTCTGTCTGTTCTGATCGTTCTAATTGGGGCTGTGCTTGACCTTGTGCGTCTCCTGTTCAAGAAACCTTTAGGATGGGGGTTGGAGCAGTAGGTCTCAATTCAGTTACCTAAATGTAGATGTATGTTGCCATTTTGGGGGCATCCCATGTACATATAATACAGAACTTTAAGAGACTTATACGTTTCATAGAATCATAGAATGGTTTGGATGGGAAAGGATCTTTAAAGGTCATTGAGTCCAACCCCCCTGCAGGGAGCAGGGACATCCTCAGCTAGAGCAGGTTGCTCAGAGCCCCGGCCAACCTCACCTGGAGTGTTTCCAGGGATGGGGCATCAAACTGGGCAATCTGGGCCAGGCTCTCACCCTCGCTGTAAAACAATTATTCCTTATATCCAGTCTAAACCTCCCTCTTTTAGTTTAAAACCATCACCCCTTGTCCTGTCGTAACAAGCCCTGCTAAAAAGACTGTCCCCATCATTCTTATAAGCCTCCTTTAAGTACTGAAAGGCAATAAAGGTCTCCCTGGAGCCTTCTCTTCTCCAGGCAGAACAACCCCGACTCTCTCAGCCTGGCCTCACAGGAACATTTAGGACAGACACCGTGGCATCTTTGACCTGCCTACATGTCTGCCTAGGTACTTCAATCCTGCCCCGAGCGTCTTTCCTCTGCATAACTTTTGAGTCGTTTTCTTCTACCCCAAGATGAAAGGAGAGGAGCGTTAGTGCTCCTCTTACATTTGATCCCTTTTCAAGCAGTCTTAAGGCTTGTCGGCAAGCTGCCAGTGTTTACCATGAACACTCAGGTGGTGTTACTGAGGACTACGAGTGTTTCTCCTGGTGTTGGCCATATTTCAAACACAGGGTGTAAATTCCACCTGTCTGTAATCCCTCTGTAAATTTAACCGAATTGTAGGATAGAATAACTTACTTGAAGTAGGTGTCACCTTTTATTCCTGCCCGTTGTGGTGGGGGGGTGGAGTGGATGATCTTTAAAGGTCCCCTCCAACCCCGACCATTCTGTTGATTCTGTTATTCCATCTGTAGATGGGTTTTATTGCTGTCAGCCTTAAAGTAAAAGGATACCTTGCAGATTGACTTAATTTGCTAAAATACTTAAGTATTAACCTGCAAAACTGAAAAGTGTTCGTATGTTTTGCTTGTCTCCTCTTTACAGATAAACCAAGGTGAATTTAATACGTACAAATAACATATTTTACAAATCTCTTTTAAGGGCTGAGCCTGAAAGCAGAGAAATATTTGTTATAAACGAAGTCTGAAATATCTTGAATGTGGTGACTTCGTGGCTCAACGTTACCTTTTGGATATAGAGGCTTTACTGAACTTCTTTCCTCTCTGCTCATAAAACCTTGATTTCACATCAGAGCAATTGTGCTGCGTGGACTCTTAAATCATTCACCTTCCATTACTCAGTAAATCTGCAGTGGCACGGTGGCTGTTTGGTCACATTTCACCGCTTAACTCGCATCATCTCTGATTACATAAGCATAAATAAGCTAGAACTCATATTTCAGCACATCCCCAAAGGTCATCCTATTTGTGCCTTAATTAGGTAAAACCTCTTTGAATGTTTGCCCTGTTTCCTTTCAGTCTGTCCATGTTTTTTCCTTAGTTTCCCTCTGCTTGCCATTTATCTGGGTTAGCTGTTCCTGTGGGGCAGGGCCAGTGTTTCATACCGGTCTATACAATATCTACCGCACTGCGATCTTTCAGTCAAGCTCCTTTTGAGTTATTCCTTGAGGCATCTGAGTACTCTTGGACTTTGTGGCTGAACGAGCAGCGCTGCAGCTGTGGCCTGCAGATGTGGAGCACGGCTGTTTATCTCTGGGAGCAGCAGCACCTTTCTCATCTTGCCTGGTAGCTCAGCATATTCAGATGGATTTCAGGCTCTGCCTTGACAGCTGCGTGATGTTTTTCCCTGACACTACCTGCATGTAGTCATCGTGAAGGAGCTGTTCCTTGTCCTCCTGCCCAGAGGGCTTTGGGCAACTTGCTGTTCTGAGAATAACACTTTCTCGCTTTCTCTTATGAGACGCCTCTGGGTCATGCGTTACAAATTGTGTTTGTTAAGGTAGTGCCATTGGTTAGTGTGTGAGCTGGCTCAAGACAGTGATGAGACACGTTCTTCTCATCAGACTTGTACTGTCCTAATCGCAACCTCTCTTTTAGACCATTGTGTGGAGAAGGGACATGTATTTTATTAACCCTGGCGTGGACTAAACCATCCCACCTGTTTAGGAGTCAAAGCTGTGGGCTCTCTTAATTGCAGGCCTTTCCAGGAGTACTTGGCAATTCCTTCCTGCTCACACGAAATAGCTAATGCACGTTATCTTTGTTTTACTGATAAGTGAAGATTGGTCTCTTTGCCTTGATTGCACTTTCCCCTCCATTGCACTGATCTTTGTTTAACTGCTGCACTTGTGTACGTGTTGGTTTTCTACTTTCTCTCACAGAGAGCACAGAATAATGCAGAGTCCAAGGGCAAGGAGAGCGGACAAGAGATTTCCTTCTCTAAAGCAGCACAAATAAGACTGATTTCTTTTCATTATGCATTTTAACACGTGTAACTTGAAAGCGATTTTGTAGACTTCTTAGGTTTGGTGTGGTTCTGACAAGTCTTTCCAGTCACTATATTTTACTCTTGGCTAGGCAATGACACCTTTTTCTCTGTTTTTCAGTCTCCCAGAGTGAAAGAACCTGTACAGAATTCCGAGGTAAGTTGTAAAGGGCTCTGTTGTAGTGTAAATGGCTTCCCAAAATGATGGTTATTGCTGTAGTTTCAAGGAACGTGGTTTTTTACTAGCCCTTGGAAACTATATGGTGTGAAATAGGAGCTAGTTTCTGGCTGAGCTCTGCTTGAAAACCTCCCTGTAGAAGGAATCATTGGCTGTGTAACGCCAAGAGGTCTTCATGAGGTTAAGTTTGGTGTATATCTTTGCAGCTTTACTTGCTATGGGAAAAACCTGTATGTTGTGAGACAGTAAATTGGTCACAAGAACAATCTAAGCAAAATAAGTGTTACAATTCTTCTGTTTTTTTTAAAAAAAGCAACAAACTCCAAGTTTAAAATGTCAGTTTTGCGTAGTTTTAAGTCGCTGGTTTGGAACCTCCGCTCAGAACTGTGTCATAAATCTGTGCTAATATTTGATAGCAAACAAAACTTCAGCTGCAATTTCTAATCTCCCTTCAGTACTGCCCTGTGTTTATTACATTAGGAACATTAGTATATCTTATCTCTCCGTGATAGAGACTCCTTATCTTCTAGAGACTCTGCTGTGTCTTTCTCTTTCACTACCTGTGCGGAAAGACAAACAGAGCTGTCTCCTAGAAATTAGTCTGCCTTGTTCTTCCCTCATCTATTCCCAACAAGCAATTATAAAGTTAGATCTTAAGAAAGATTACGGTTCTGGCACTGTAATTTGATGTAAGCTCTAAATTCAAAGAAAAAGCTGAAAAACAGAAGCCCCGTGGGACGAATTTCCCCACTGGGACACGTCCCATAATATACATTGTGGTTAGGAGGTCTGCTGCCCAGCTTTTCAATATTCAAGGTGATTTATATTTCCTACAACTTAGCGGATTAAGTTGGAGGGTGCACTGAAGAAGTGCCATCAAGCCTACGGTTCTTTGGCCGCTGCGACAAAATCAGTTTCTGAACAACGCAAGAGCTAAAAAAGTTTAAACTTCCATTTTACTCTCTCCCCACCCCCTCAAATCAATTGCGTGTGATGGTTTTTGCACAGGACTACCTTTAGGAAGTCTAATTCTAAACTGTCTTGTGTGTATTGAAGAACTTGAGCTCTGGTTCCCTTTTCAGTTGAATATCCAGGTTGCTCTGACTCTGACAGTTGTTTTACAAGTGGGTGAATTGTCAGTAGTTACCTTGATGCTTGCTAGGTGGTGTGCTCTGAAAGGAGCTACGAGTCAAAGCAGAGTTGCTCTGCTGTGACCAGATGGCTGCTGAGAAATACACGTAGGACTCAGATTCCAAGAAGCAGGAAGCTACAGGAGCAGAGTGTTCTCGTCCAAGCTAGGATATGATCTGTGTGCATCCAGCCTTGCTAGCTGCAGAGTGTTAGTTTTTGTCCCAAGATCCACAGTCGTGCTGCTCACTTGCTTTCTTATCCTTCTTTACTGGTGAGTAAAGCTGGCAAATGTCTCGATTAGCGGAGTCCCTGGACATAAGGACACATTAAACCCTTTGAGCACCAACTTGGGGTCAGCGTTAGCGTCCTGGAGGCCTGGAGATGTACTTGGCACTGAATTTCTATAAGTGATTTGTGTGGCGAACAAGTGGTTTTGGAAAGCTGGTGCTTGAGGCAGAACTCTTTAAGTTCCTTTCCTCATTAAAATGCCTTTTTTTCCTTGCAGCTGTTCCCATCAGCTGAGCCTCCAGGTCCTTCACTCAATGCTCCAGCACAGGCACCTACTCAACTACCTCAGGCTGCAGGACAAGCCCCTGCACAACCTCAAACTGCTGTACCTCCACCTAGTCAGGCTCCTCCAGCAGCCCCAGCAGCAGCCCAGGTAAGATCAGAAACCCTTTGTACCAGCTCTCAGCTTTGCCTTTAGCTATTCTCTTCCAGACAACCTAAAATGATCCAAAGCCGTCGAAAGTTGCTTGTCTGGAGTTGAGTTAGTGCTGCTGCTTACGCAGAAGTGACGGCAGCCGGGTGGCTTGTGAAGCGAAGACAGTCAGTGTGGGTGCTGAGGTTTTTCTTTCTTGTTCTGTGGGTGAGCCGCGGCTCTCGATGCAGTTTAGGGAGGGGACTGTGGCCGGAGGCAGTGTTAAAGGTAAGAAAAAATGGAGAGTCTCATTTAAGTGGCAGCTGCTTGGTCCTGCTATTTAAGGTGCATCACAAACAAGCTCTGATTGTGTGTCTTGGCATCTCTGGCATTGGTGGGATAAGAGCGGAGGAAGAAATTACAACATGCAAGTTCTTCAGACTTCAGAAGAGAGACAGGAGGCCTGGATTAAAACTCTCCTTGTAGCTGTCAAATATAGTAGAGAAACTCCGTATTTGGGAAGCTTCAAACTTTGCGGTGCTTTCAAACACTTCCAAACAGAGAGGGGAGAACAGACCTTGGAGGGGAAGCACAGGGAATGTGAAAACTTGACGAGTTTGTGTTTAATTCTTAGCTACATCAGCTCAAAGTTTAGGATATAGGTCAGGTGGGAATAACAAAGTCAGGAAAGAGCTCTGACTTCGGTTAAAATGAGAAGAGTGGCCAACCCAGATCATTCCTGAGACACTTGCAACGTGTCTTGTGGTTTGCTGGAGTAAAACACTGCAGAGTTTGCCAGACTCCTGAACGATGGCACCTCTTTTTTATAAAAGACACTGATGTCCGTATTTGTTGGTGGGGAGAGGCTGTCAGTGTTGGAGGGGGCCAAGCTACCATCACCCTTTGGCAGACCCAAGGGAAGAGAGTTGGCAGCAAAATAACTCTTAGACTTGCTCCTTCCTAGAAAAGCTTCATTATTTTTATTTTCAAGCCTGTAGAAAGATACGTGTGTCCCTTCACTGCAGCCAGCTCATGTTCCTGTTTACAAACCCGCTGAAGACAGTGCATCAGTCGTTAAAAATCAGCGTTGCTGGAGTCTGACATACTCTTGGCTACCTTAGAAGTCGCTTTAATACTTAAACCAAACCCGTTCAAATCTCTTGAAAAAGGGCCAGTGTTCAATCCCTGAATTTTATGCAGCAGTAGAAACGCCAGCAGCAGTGAAGGTCGGGACTCTCGGTTCGGTAACATGAATTAGCAGCGTTGGTCTCAGTGAAAGTGTTTGGATTTGCTCTAGCCGAGTACCTTGCTCCCTGCCACTAGCACCCAACAGCTTATTTGTTGGTAGCGTGTCCTGAGGTGAACTTCATACCTTTGTGTCAGTGTGTCCTTCTTTATAGCTCTCCGTGTCAGTCCTTTCTCCTTATTAGCCCTCTCTTGTCGGTATGTTCTTCTTTACAGCTCTTTGTGTCAGCGCGTTACTCTTTATAGCTCTCCTCTAGTTCTCGTAGCTCGTCGGTTGTTGTTTTGCAGACCTCTGGGCTTCTCTGTGAACCCATGTTTGTTTTCACTGACCTGGTTAAGCTTTCAGCTTTAACAGAAACAAGATTGCGAGCAGAAGCCCTGAGCTCCTTTGCTGGCACGAGAGCACCAACAGATGGAGTAAAATACTAATCTCAAACAAAGGATTTATTTGGTTGTTGGTTTTTTTCCCCTCTCCTGAAAAAGCGAATAATCTAGATGAAAAAAAAAATTGGTCAAGATTTCTAGGCTTCAATTATCAGCCTGGCGTTGACTGTCTTGTTACTGCAGGTTTGAAATCCTTGCCCTCAGCATGTGCAGTACAGATGACTTGTGTGGTAGAGAAGTGACTGACCCTTCTCTGTTTTGTTTGGGGTGTTTCTGATGGAGATTGATTAACAATTAGCCTTTTACTGGAAGTATCACAAGCGCTGTAAAGATTGACACCTCCTGGATCTTTCCTACTGGAAATCTGCAGCCCCAAATGTAAACAATATGTATTTTGGACCAGATGTAATCCAAATGCTTTGATTGCGTGTTCCAATACTCAGAACTGACAATAGGCAGCTATAAAATTGCTACTAGGTGCTCTTTTATAGCCTTTGGTTTCACAAAAAAGTAACAGAGTTTGTGATAATTTTCAAGTTAAATTATTTCTTGGATGCTCTTAATTGTATCAGGCTTTTAAATCAGTTGTTTGGGACAGGGATTAAAACATAGGAGGTCTTGAAGCTGTCATGAGTGCCCCAAAACTTCAGGTTTTGGTGCAAAGCAAGCAGTATTTTGACATTTCGAACTTCTTCTGAAGTCTCCTGCCATTTTGGCATCTCTCAAAGTCGTGTAGCTTTCAATCCTTTCAAGGTGATTGCAGAGAGAACCCCCAGGTTACTATTTAAGCCTGAAGTTCTCCTGTTTCATTAGCCTCTTGTCCTTTTCGTTGTAGAGTCAGGATTCCAGTGATGAGTTAAACATTTTTTTTTTTGTATTTCTAGTTGACCAAGGTTATCTCTAGTTCTAAAACCAGTGAAAGGGAGCGTTAATCTGCTTTAAAATGATGTAATCCTATTGCAGGCCCCACCTGCCCCTGCTGCAGCTCCGGTACAGGAAGATACGAAAGTCCCCATCAGCCTTGTACTAAGGTTAAGGTAAGGACATAAACCTGACCTGTTGTGTCCAAGTGAGCCTTTGTGGAGAGGGACACTGGAAGAATTCTGTAGTGCATCTTGCCATCTGCCCTTTAATGAAAAGGGTGGTGGTTATATGCTGCTTGTCAGCTTGGATTTCATCCACTCTTCCGCGACTGGGACCTGCAAAAGCAGTTCATCTCATCCACTTCTTCAGGGCTGCAGATTGAAGGAGATTTTAATATTTGTATAAATGTTCCTAAACTCTAACAGGGTGGGAAAGAGGAATTAACCGGGTTCCCTAAAGGGGATCGGGGGTCATGGGGTTCTGGCCTTGTGCTGGACCATCTGATTATTCAGACACTCACTTATCCTGGACTTCATCCCGCTTGGGCTCTGCCAGCTTGAGGGGCAGAGTGTGCCCAGAGCCCTGCTTCCAGATGCACACCCAAGTGATTATTTTCTGCCCTTTCAGGGTGAAAAGTGCAAAGAACTCTCTTCTCTTCGCTGAATATTCAGTGGCAGCGCTTTGTTTCAGGCACTGATCAGCGCGGTGAAATGGTCTCTTCTATATAACGTTTTCTTCTTTCCACAGGAATTCAAAAAAAGAGCTCAATGATATTCGATTTGAATTTACCCCAGGGAGAGGTGAGCTGCTGGGAAATTCCAGTGTGTGAAGCTGGTTTTGGTGAAGGGGAGGTTTTGTGCTCAGCGTTGCGCGTGTGGAAACCCTGAGTGTGGGTCTGTCCACAGTGCCTTCCACAAGGTTGTTGGGCTTGGAGCACTGCTGTTGAGAAGACCCTTCTTATAAAACCTGTTCGTGGGTATCACCGAAGTGCAGCCTTCCAATGAATTCCAGCTCTGAGTTTGACATCATAGCTCAGAGCTCTCTGACTGCACCTGGTGTACGCCCATATATCCATCTTGTGTAAACAACACTGGTTCGTACAAGCTCCTTTACTTCCTATGTGATGCCTTCATCAGTTGGACAGTTTCTATTAGTTCGGGAGCCTCTGACACGAAAAGGATGTGGACCTTTTGGAGCAAGTCCAGAGGAGGGCCACAAAGATATCAGAGGGCTGGAGCACCTCTGCTATGAGGACAGGCTGAGAGTTGGGGTTTTTCATCCTAGAGAAGAGAAAGCCCTGGGGTCACCTTATTGTGCCCTTTCAGTATCTGAAGGGGGCCTACAAGAAAAGTGGGGAGGGACTTTTTGCAAGGGCTTGTAGTGATAGGATGAGGGGTAATTGCTTCAAAATGAAAGCGGGGAGATATAGATTAGAAATTAAGGAGTTCTTCACTGTGAGAATGCTGAGACACAGGAACAGGTTGCCCAGAGCAACTGTGGCTGCTCCACCCCTGGAAGTGTTCAAGGCCAGGTTGACTGGGGCCGTGAGCAACCTGCTCTAGTGAGAGGTGTCGCTGCCCACGGCAAGGGAGGTGGAATTAGATGATCTTTGAGGTCCCTTCCAACCCAAACCATTCTGTGATGATGTGGTGACTGGCTCTTGGGTTTCTCCCCGACAGATACTGCTGACGGTGTGTCTCAAGAACTCATTTCAGCGGGTCTTGTTGATGGCAGAGATCTGGTAATAGGTAATCACGTAATTTATTTATTTTTCTCTAACCATGTCAGTCGTTTTTCGCATGTTTATGATGACCTGATTAGTGGGTACTAGGAGAGCTTACCGAGGCCTTGGTTCTCTGCCCTGGTGACTCTACAAAGCTGCTGTTAATTCTGGTGGCAGTTCTGTGCCAGTACATTAGGGCAACCCCCATTCCACACAAATAGCATGTAGTTGGAACCGTTATGAAGCGAATATTTCTTGTAATGCATCTGCCACATCCAGGAAAGAATAACTACCTCTGAAAAAGCAGCGTAGTAACAAATGTCAGCATTTTCACAGTTTCAAGCTGTAGATTTAAGTAGATTGAGCCTGAAACCTGAACATTTTTATCACTTTTAAAAGAGCTGAGTGATAGAAAGAGGCCTAATAAGTTTGGGCCTATTAAGTCCTCTGGCACATCCTGATGTTTGCCTGTTTTCTTTGTGTGTGTGATTTCAGTTGCCGCCAACTTGCAGAAAATCGTGGAAGAGCCTCAAGCGAACAGATCCGTCACTTTCAAACTGGTATTTATTCCTGTTCCCTAATCGAACTGGTTGTCACTCGCAAAGAGAGGGAGCGTTGCCTATAGACACCTGCAGGGTTTACTGTGGGCATCTCATGCACACTTAGAAATGCTTCAGGGGTGGGTAAATGGGCTAAGCAATGCCACCAACTCCTTTCTTGAAGGAGAGGGATAGGGAGGGTCCGGATGCATTGTCGCTGAGCAGGAAATGAGGAAATAAAGGAGGTATGAAAAGAAAAAGAAGAGTTTTGGGCAAAAGAAAAGGCCAAACTAAGAGAAGATACGCTAGGAGAGCAGAAGGAACAGCAGTGAATCCTTCAGAGGTAGGGGCAGAGTGAAGGTGTGACCATTTACAGGTAGTGAAGCAGCAAGTGCCATTATTATTATTGACTCTTTCTGTAAGGAGCGGTCACTTGTTTCACCTCAGTTAGTGCACGTAGCTCCAGCCAGAGCAAACGTTGGCAAACCTTCAGTCTTAGCCCTTCCTGGCTACACAAAAAAAAAGGGAGGAAACCAGAAAAGGACTGAATTTTAACGCTGGGTAGTGCGAGCTTCTGAATACAGCCCACCGCTGTTCCTGCAACTGCTCCCTCCCCAGGCTGTACCTGACACAGGTCAGAGAGCTGAGCGTGTTTGTTGCTATTTGCATCTCTGTTCCTTGTGTTTCAGGCATCTGGTGTCGAAGGGTCGGATATCCCCGACGATGGCAAACTTATAGGATTTGCACAGCTCAGCATCAGCTAAACAATGGTCCCAGGAGACGTTTCCCAACCGAGAACCCACGTGTGCATATTCGTAATGCTTCTGTTAGCCTGAAACAAAAAAAAAAAAAGAAAATAAAAAAGAAGAAAATAAAAAACCACAACAACCAAAGAATTGAACTACAGCCCCCTTCCTAGAAGCTTTAACATTTTCCTTAATAGGATCACAAACCTTCCTGAAATTACCGGTGGCGTTTACACCTTTTGTAAACAACTCTCATCTTTTTGTATCTGTCATCTCAAAACATGCGGCTCCAACACGTCATTGCCTGCATGTTCATTTTATTATTGCCTTACTTTAAAGAAAGAAAAAAACAAAAAAAAAACCACAACAAAATACTACTGAGTACGAAGCAGGGGGTTCCACTGCTCTGATGATCTTGCCTAAATGTTTGCTTACGTGTGGTTTCATTATTATTATTATTATTATGGGTTTTTTTCACTTGCTATTTTTGCACAAGTTTTAATACTGAACGGATCTTTTTAGTTCTTTACCTGCTTCTCCTTCTATCTGAAACACCAATGTACATGTTGTTTGGGTTGCCTGGAGTGCTGAGAAATCCACTTCCCTTCGGCTGTGTGGTTTGTTTTGGTTTTGTTTTTTTTACAACCGCTGGTTTGAATGCTCGCACCTGAGAGAGCAAGTCAAGTCTTAACCCACGGGAGGGAGAACCGCCTTCCCTTGTGTTTGTGTTATTGAGAAGCTCCTTGATTTTTGAGGTGTTAGAAGTCAGCTTCCCTTTGTAAACTGCCTTAATTTTATTTTTTTTTTTTAAACTTTTTTTTTTTTTTACCATTTTGGTTCTCTCCACATGAGTGCCAGGCATGGCATGAGGGCTGAACCTTTCCATTTACGTTAAGCAGTCCTTCCTCGAAACGTTTTTCATTCTGTGTCTTAGATCTAGGCTGTTCTTGAAGCAGACCAGGGAGGCATTGCTGCCTGGAAACTGGTCTTGCAGGTGATCAACAAAATAGTCGTGGTCGGAGACGAGATCTGGGTCACTCTGCGTTTGGAAAAGATGCACTTGGAACTGTTCCTGAAACCCAGAGTGTTGTGCCTGGCTGCGCGAGTCCCCCCTTGACGTGTTTCCCAGTCCCTTGCAAACTGGTACCCACGGAACCATCCCTGTCGTGTTTCACAGCAATAAAGAATCACCAGTAGAGTGGTAGTACTGGGCAAGCGAGCGCCGGGCTCTGTCCCTCCTGCACTAATCCCTTGGGCCATCGGCCTTCCCGTCGGTCCAAGCCTCGACGTTTCATCAGGATGTCACCAAAATCCCATCACACACGTGTTTAGCTTTTCTTTCTCTGTGGTGTTGGATTGGAGTTTCTACAGGAATAACAGCAATTATACTCTGAGTTTGAGAAGAGACACTCGTAATGCAATATGTGAATAATAAATGGTGTTGATGACGATTATTTTTTTTTTCCCCTACTGTTTCACAGTTGGCCTTTGTAACTGCGATTGGCTCTGGAGTGTTTTCTACCCAGAAATTGTGAGTCTGTCGTTTAACATGCAGATGGAAACGTGCTTGGGTTCCACCCACCACAACAAGGCAGAAACAAAGTGTTAAAGCTGAACGACTGGGTTCAATTAGGACTTTTGTTGTTGTTGTTGTTGGGGTTTGGTTTTTTTTCCATTTCCAAGTCTTCAGATGAACAATCTGTATTTATATGTTGTTCTCTATGAGCAGCTGTAGAAGTTTCCTGAATTGTGCATGTTCTTTTTTTATACCGCCCCTGTTGCTTTGGAAGCCTCTCCGTGGATATTTGGTATGTCCATCATGGACTGTTTGTGGCCCCATGGCTCGTGAGTGTGAAAGGGAGGGAGAGGAGAAAAGGTTTGGGGAGCAAGAGCATCGCAGGGTGCTGAGTAGATGCTCTCGAGAGCCCAGGAAGCGGCTGCCCGATACCAGGGAGCTGATGGTGGCTGGGTTTGGCCAAGTACGTGTGTGCACGTGTGTGTGGCACCGCTGGCACCTCAGCTGTCTGCACAAAGCACTCCCTACGGCTTTCCTCACCCAGCTCCTCGGCTTGGCAAGAGCAGGCTGGCATCTCGATGTTCACGGCGCCCTGTGCTCAATATGGTTGTGTTGGAAACCCTTAGGATCCGGGACAAGATACTCATGGTACAGTATTATTTTCCCTTCTGCCTGCATGCCATGGGGACCTCCTTGTTCATTCGTGTACTGGTGCTGAGAAAGGTAGGACTCCAACTGCTCAAACCGAACAATGCAGCGTCTATTTATTACGTTATTCCCACCTCCCCAGAGCCAGAACTTAGAGAGCTTGAGCTCACACTAACCCCAGGCTCCTTAGTTGGAGAGAATAAGGAAGGAAGGAAACTGTTGGTTTTTCGCTCTGTAGAGCTCCAGATGTTTTGGGTAGGGACCCAAAATATTTCCTTGGGCTATTACAGTTCTAGACAACCGTCTTTTCTGTTGTTGTTCCAGTAAGTGCCAATGCTGTTCAGAATTGTTTTTGGGTTTTATTTTCAGTGTCACTAAGAATTTGGTTTTCGTGCAAATTTCCGAGCTGAACCTGGACGCAGGTGGCAATTTTAAGTTAGTTCCTACTTTTAAGGACGATGCTCTGTTAATGAAAACGGATCCTCTTCACAACTTCGGTGTATTGTAGATTATAATGAAAGATGTAAAATATTCAGGCTTTTTTTTTCCCCCCCTCCCTTTTTTGGACTTTGTATTTTACTGCATGTCTCTAATTTTTAATCAATAAAGAACAAATTGTCCATTGCCATGTGTTCCTGTGGTTTCCGTGACATTGGGTCGGATGGTGTATCTCGGGGAAGGGGTTTGTCCGAGTGGTGCCTGCAGCCCGTGGGGCGTTGCTGTTTGGGGTGGTGGGAGGTTGGACAACCCCGACAAGGACTCCGTGGGGAGTTCTGCTTCTCTGGAGACGTTTCAAACCCGTTTGGATGAGTTCCTGTGTGACTTGATCTAGGTGATCCTGCTTCGGCAATGGGGGGATTGAGCTGGATCTTTTGAGGTCCCTTCCAATCCCTAACATCCTGCGAGTCTTTGATTCTGAATTTCATGCAGAAATGGAGCCAGGATGACACAGGGGATTGTACCCTGAGGGCTTGTCTCCAACTGAAGTGTTTGCTCCAAGCTCTGCCTGCCCTGTGCAGTTGGGGATGAGCTTCCCCTCTCCAGGAACTCCTCAAGGTGACACAGGCTGATACGATTTATACCCTGAAAACATTTGGAGCATGAACTGCGCTCTCTCCACCTCCGCAATACTTGTTCTTCTGGAGTGCTCTGTACAGCTCTGGGGCCTCCAGCGTGTAAGAATGACATGGACCTGTTCAAGCAGGTCCAGAGGAGGCCACAGAGATGATCAGGGGGCTGGAACACCTCCCTTATGAGGACAGGCTGAGAGTGTTGGGATTGTCCAGCCTGGAGGAGAGAAGGCTCTGGGGAGACCTTCTAGTACTTAAATGGGGCCTGGAGAAGTGTGGGTGACTCGTCCCTGGAAGTGTTCAAGGAAGGCCAGGCTGGAAGGGACTTTGAGCAGCCTGCTCTAGTGAGATTTGTCCCTGCCCATGGCAGGGGGGTTGGAACTAAATGATCTTTAAGGTCCCTTCCAACCCAAACTGTTCCATGATTCTGTATTAGAGGCTTCAGGGCAAATCTGATCCAGAGGCACCTCTGCGGTTTGTCCCTTAGGTTTGTAGTGGAGTCGGGACTTGAAGAAAATGCACCGATGGCGAGAGGTGAGCCCAGGCATGTCCCCATCTCTGATCGCGTTGACCTCTCTCAGCTCCAAGTGATGCATTCCTCTAAGCACCAGTGTTCCCAGCTGCAGCATAACTGGTGTGCCAGCAGTCGTGCTCCGGGCTGTGAGAGCGAGGAGGTGCCTGAAGTCAGAGGTCTGGTCCAAGCGTGCAGGTGATAAGGTTGTTGGCAGGCTGTCGGCGAACCTCTCGCTGCGAGATTGGAAACACTTCGGTGACCTGGCTCAGAGCCACCGCTGCGGTTGTGGCGGTAGATTTGTCACGGCCAATGCTGCCATTCGATGGCAGTTAGACCCAGCGGGCGTCTGGACGGCTTTTCCCCAGTCGTGGTCATCCTTTAAGAGCAACCTTGGCCACCTTTTAGTGTCATCTAATGTCAGGCATAAAAAAAAAAGTGCCCGGCTGCAAGCAGAGGCTGCCCAACTCCCTCAGGGAAACCAGCTCTCTGAAGCACTACCCTGGAGTTTTCCTTCCCATCCTTCGGTATTTCTTGCCCATCTTCCGCAAAGGAAGGAGAGTTTCAGAAAACATTACCCGAGAAGTAAAAAGAAGTGGCATTTCTCACTGGAGGACCTTGGAAACCTTTCCCTAATGTAAGGCTTGTCTTCCCAAGGTGCTCTGCTCGCTCCAACTCTTTGCTGACACGATTTACCCTGAGCTTGGTGGGGTTTTGTTCGGGTGAGGCCAGGGTGTGTCTGTTGACAGAGGCAGGAACCTTCCTGCTCGAAGTGTGGGAGTGGAGCAGCTTCTCTAAAGCTTCAAGGACCGTCAAGGCCAAGGTACGTGTCTTTTGGGAGCACCCTAACACCCCAGTTGCTTTCATCCTCAGCTGTTTCCTTTTGTGGGTGCTCACTGAGGTACCCCATACTGCCCATGGGCTTCCCAGCTCTTCCTCCTGCGTCCCCATCACCTTCTCGAAGTCTCTCCTTCCAGCTGATGAGCAGATAACCTCCCCTGGGCGGTGTGCACCTCCTGAAGGTGCTGTTTCACTAGGTGGGAACACAACGTGAGTACAAATCCCAACCCAGAGTGTGGCTTTGTCTTCAGCTTTGCATAGTCATGATTGTCTAGAGCTGCAGGGCTTCTCCTGGGCTGAAGTTCCCGTTCCAGCTCCGGGGAGATCTGTCTCTGCAGGTACAGCTGCCAGCATCGGGACGCAGATAGAGCACGCGAGAAGTGCTCCATGTACTCGCCGCTGGACTGGAACCTCACCTCCATCCTGGTGTACAGCTCGAAGGCCATGAATTAGTGCAGGAGTGGCTGGCTGTGTCCCTCAGACCATGAGGTGATGCTGGTCACTCAGGTTCGTACATTCTTTTGTTCTACACGGCTTCGTGCTGTGGCAAATGGTGTTGTGAAGGCTGGGTTGTGCCGAGCTGGAGCAGGACACCCCTGGAGGCAATGCTTGTCCTGTGCTTTGGTACACAGGATCTTCCCCGACGGCAGCAGATCAAGTCCTCCTGACCTTTTTCAAAGGCCATGCAAAGGTGTGTCATGGACACATACCCTGGTCAGGTCCTGAGGAAGCTATCTCAGCCCAGAGATGTGACTCGGCTCCAAACAACCATTGCTGCTTCGGGATTCCCATTCCTTCCTTTAGTCCTTGGTCCAGGGCCTTGGTGTCCTCCAGGCTCCTTTACGTGCGAAGCCCAGCTCAGGCTCTCCAATGCAGGTCAAAACACAACAGACCCCGATTTTCTGTCTCGTAAGTTCTGGAGATGTTTCGTGCCAGTCCTCTTGCTCCCGATTCTTGAAATCCATGAGACCTGTGACTGGTGTTTGACTGATCCTCCTTGGCCTCCCCCATTTAAACCATGACAGAGAAGAGTGGGTGAGGCTGCTTTGTGATGATGGAGTCCTGCTAGCATGGAGATATCCAAGGGAGACGGTAGGATCAAGCCTGGGAAAGGCTCCTGAGCTCATAGACATGTGTGATTCTGCTTTTAGCAAAGTTTGGCCGGTCCTGTCTCCTACCAGTGAAGCAGAGCCCAAGGTGAATACGGGGACCTCACTTCCATCCTTGTTCTGAGTTTCCTAGTTGACTTTACCAGCAGTGGCTGGTTCAGTGTCTACCTGCTTTTCTCCACCCTTGGTGCTCTCTGCTTGTGGCTGTTGAGCTGGGCTCATCCCGAGGGCAGCATCTCTCCTCCAGTTGCCCAGGACGCTCGTGTACCTCCAAGTTGGACCTGTGCGGGTGCCCTGGTCAACCCAAATGGGGCAGCCATGGTCTGCTTTCCATCATGCTTGTACAAGGCTCTTCCCACGAATCTGTGAGCAGGAGAAGAGCATCCAAATCACTTTTGGGCACTCCTGACATCTTTGTCTCGTGGACATCTCAAAGGGCCTGAAGGCCAATGCTGTTCTTACACCAGGGATGGGCTGAACAGAGTTGGTTTCCTGTTCTCAATGATCATTTCAAAGGCAGGAAGGCCTTGAGCTGAGATTTGTCAAACCTGCTTCAAACAGCATCGCCCTGCACCATATTTCTCCCGTCCCTATGTGCCTTCCCCAAGACTTCCCTGCATACAGCCCCCACCAGCCTGTGGGGTGGCCCAGATACTGGTGGGAAAGGTGGACCTCTCGTGTATGGCTTAGAATGATAGAATCATTTTCTGGTTGGAAAAGACCTTTAAGATCACCAAGTCCAACTGTTCACCCTACTATAGCAAGTCCACCACTAAGCCGTGTCCCCAAGCGCCACATCTACAGGGCTTTTAAACACCTCCAGGGATGACAATTCAATCACCTCCTTGGGCAGCCTGTTCCAGTGCCTGACAACCCCTTCGGTGAAGGAATTTTTCCTACTGTCCAGCCTAAACCTCCCCTGGTGCAGCTTGAGGCCATTCCCTTTTGTTCTACAGCCTGTTACTTGTGAGAAGAGACCAGCGCCTACCTCTCTACAACGTCCTTTCAGGGAGTTGTAGAGGGTGAGAAGGTCTCCCCTCACCCTCCTTTTTTTCTGACTAAACAGCCTCAGTTCCCTCAGCCGCTCCTCATAGAACTTCTTCTCCAGGCCCTTCACCAGGCTTGCTCATGGTTACCCAGGGAAGCTGCAGAAGATGAAGGAAATCATCTCCTGCCTCCTGAGACAGCAGCCAACAGGCTGCTCTTCTGCATCCCTGGCTCTGCCCATCCATCAGCATCACTCCTTTTATTCCCCTGGACTTTACCCAGCTCCACATCATGCTGGGCTGGTTTGGCCCCTCTGAACCTCGCTTGCCCAAGCGGACCCGCTGGGGCCTGTCTTGATGGTGACAGCAAAAGCAGCGCTTGCACTTGCTTTGGAGAAGAGTCCTTCCCCCAGTCAATGCCACCTGGCCCTGGCAGAGAGAGGGACCCAGGCTGCCTGCAACAAGCCTCCTGCTCCAGGCAGCACCGTGGGTGGGTGGCACGGAGGTGATTAATGTATTACATGGTGTACTTAGGACAGGTAAAAACATCAGGCATTAAGTCTACCCTGGCTTCACATGTTTGTGGTAATGACTGCAGAGCTTATCTTAGGTTTAAACATTAATTGCAGCACCCTGGGAACGTCTGTCCCAGCACTGTCCTGTTCCAGACGCGGCTGCCAATGTCAGGCGTCGGGGAAATTTTAAAAGCGGTTGGTGATTTTGGGCCGTTTCAGAAATGGCTGGTGGCGTTCACCGTGTTTCCGTGCCTCAGCGTGGCTTTCCACCAGTTCTGCCAGCTTTTTATGGTTCCACACGTGCCTCACCACTGCGACACCAGCTGGATCCGAGCCATCGGCCCCAACCTGACGGAGGAAGAGCAGCTGAACCTCACCCTGCCCCGCGATGCCAACGGGGAGTACGAGCAGTGCTTCATGTACTCGCCGGTGGACTGGGACCTCGACTCCATCGTGGCGTATGGCCTGAACGCCACGGAGAAATGCCGCAGCGGCTGGGTGTACCCCTCAGCACAAGCGCCGTCCCTGCTGACCGAGGTCTGTAATCACCTTTGGATGAGGCAGGGATGTGGAAGGGAAGGGATGGGACACCCAAACTAATGCCCTGACCTGCAGTTCAGTCCAAGCTGGAGCCAGCCCTGGTGTGCCTGATCTGGGCTGAGATTTACATCAGGTGTATTTTGGGTACCTTGGCTCCACCACCCAGCCCCAGGTGTGGTCCTGGAGGGGCTGCATGCAAGCAGGCTGCAAATACAGGTGCCAGCTGGGCCACAGGCAGAGCCAGTGGAGAGCTTAATCACTCCTGGTGGGACCTCTTGTGTCTGCCTGCCCCAGCTGCTCCCCTGCAGACAGGTGCTAACCTTCCAGCTTGTCCCTGTGCACAACTTTGTGCTCTGGACGCCCTGTCCAAGGGAAGGAGGCAGGGCTCAGCGCTTGCTTTCTGCTGCCACGTACACTGGAACTGCCAGGGCGAGGAGTTGGGGGGTTTCGGCCTTGGGGTCTCAGTGTCATGACCCCAGCTCAGGGTTGTAGCAAACAGCCTGAGTTCCTCACTGCTCCTCGCTCTCTGAGGAGGTACCAGGTCTGATGAGGAGAGGAGAGCTTGCAAAGCCACACATCTAATGGTCCACAGGAGCTTCAGCCACACCAACAGTGCTCCGGCAAGCAACGCTAAACTCCTTTCGGTGTTTTCTGTCCTCTCTGTGTTTCTTATACGTGATGTTCCCTACGTGACGCTGTCTGTGGATGCTCTCTGGACACAGGCAGTCGCAGAACATCTCATTTAACAGAAACTGCTTGGCCCAGGAGTTGGTGGTGTGCTCACCCTTCTTACTCCGGGAGGGCAGGCAGCCCAAGGAAGCAAACTGCTGGGACTTCTGTCCGAAGTCCCACTTTAAGCCGAATTTGCCAGCTAGGAGACTCCCCTGGGTTGCCTGACTCCGGTGGCAGGGGAGTCCTGCAGGTCCCAGTGCTCAGGGTATGGGCACTTCTGAGTGCCTCGTGGGCTTGTCCCACCTCTGACTTGTGTGCTGTGTGCATGGAGACTCCCATCCTCGGAGCCGGGATCAAGAAGCGTGTTGAGCC
>WEIS01081705.1:0-16672 GCA_013389965.1 Todus mexicanus
TCAAAAAGACAAACCCAACAACCCAGTGATGCTAATTATTTTGAATTTACTAAAAAATTACTGTTCAGGCCAATGACAGTAGAGGTTAATTGGTACTGAATACACAAATCTTTCACTTCTTCAGCCAGTGTTCAGACGTGATCCATTGCTGTGATTGCTTTGACTAAGCTTTTTGCAAAGTGCAACTCCTGGAAGTGAGGAGAAGTGCAAAAATAAAATCAGTTCTCTACTGATCTCAGTTCTCACAGATCACAAGGGGTCTCACCATGTGGAGAAGGGAATACTGCTGTGATATTAAGAATTACCAGTACAAGAAGGGGTTTGCCCAGTACAAGAGAGACATGGAAACATTGAAGTGAGTCCAGCAAAGGGCTGCAAAGCTGGTTTATGGCTGAGTGAGCTAGGATAGTTCAATCTGGAGAAGAGAATGGAGAGCAGGAGACTTTATTGTTGTGTACAGTTACCTGATGTGAGATTACAAAGAAGATGGAGCTAGACTATTTTCAGACCAGCATGACATTTCACACTCCGGACAGACTTTAGCTGGTTAACCCAAGCCAAAACCAACCTCCTAAAAAGCACAAAAAGCTCTGCTAGCAACTCACCATCCCAGAAGCACAGCGGCAGAAAATGTTTCTTTGATGTCATTCTTCTGTCCAAATGTCTTTGAAAAAAGATGTTGCTGTATTTTTCGTTTTGTAACCTGCTTCATGAAAAAATGTTCAAGGCTAATGCTGAGGAATTGCTATGTCCTAGCCAAGCTATATTGTTTTCTCTCAAAAGCAAAATCCTAAAGATTAATTAGAAGAAAAAAAAGAAACCCTCATGGTGAGGCGAAAATAAGAAGGATCTCTATAGGTCAACACTGCAGGAAATCAATAACACAGTTATTTTTATTATTATTCATTTTTTTTCAAATAATGAGTAGTTTTTTTACCTCCAGAGTTTTTTGTTACCTTGGTATTTCCTCACACATGCTTTACAACAGCTATTTGAAGTGGTCAACAATTGGGAACCCAAAGATTAACTTCTTGAACATGAAACAGAATATATTTTGATCAACATGCTTACACGGTGACAAAATGAAAAAATTAGAGACAAGATATTAGTAGATGCTACAGAAGCACATTGCCAAAATAGAAGTGGTAGCAGTAGGATAGAAACCAAGTTTAAATTTCTCCCTGATCCTACTTTGAGATATACTGCTGAGGAAACCATGCTCAATTTATTCATGGGAGGTATACATAGTTTGCACTAGTTCTTTGCATGGAATTAATTTTGCCTTCTGCCTTCTTCAGTAGTGAAACAAGCACCATATGGGTTTTGTAACAGCCACACCATTGAAGAAATAGTGAAGATAACTGCTCACAAATGACCAGTGGGTCAAACCTAAAATTTACTTGGAAAAAAATTCTAATCAACCTAAGGAAATACCCTAATAAATACATAATTAATTTCATATAAGTTATGAATGCAAAGTCTTTATCCCTCAAATAATTTTTTTTAAAAAAATTATTTATGAAAAAAAGGCACTATATTTAAGGTTATAGACTTGCACAAATGATTATCATATACTCCTCATTTTTCTCAAAAGGCTGTCTTTGAACCTGGAGTTTCCTGTATTTATCTTTGACAAGAGGAGAATTTGGGGACAATTTGAGGTATATCCTTTCAAGGTCAATAAATGGTAAAGTGAAACTTCTATGTTTTTCTATCACTCTTTGTTTTGTTAAAAACACATACAGACCACTTTTAAAGAGATCAAACTTTATATGCATGATGCTTCACTGGTATCACGATAAAGTTTAAAACCATAGACCATTTACATTCCTCTCTGTGATAATATTCTTTTGAGTCAGCAGTAAATTCAGAAGCCCACAAGGCAGATACTGTCACTTTTCAATGTTTCCATTGAAGCTTGGGATACATAATATGTATATATAATATAATACTATATTGGCATATATAATACAGTAAGATGCTTTTCCTTTCTTAGTTTTCTTGGTTGGATATTTTCGTGTACAATAAACAAGGGTGATTTTGTTATCTAAGTTATTGTGAATTTGCTAATGCCTGGCTGCACTGTTCCTGCTAAAATTTTGGGATCTCTTCCTTTGGATCACTGTGTAGTTTATGTGACCTATTTAGAGGTCAGTTTCAGAATCTCAGTGCAAATTCTGGAAATTGTTTTATTTATTCACTGTAATAAAATCAAATCTGCAAATATCTACAACCTGATGTACTTCCTATTAAAAAAAAAATAAAATCTTCTGTTAATATTTCTGAAGGTGCTTTGAACATTTTTCTCCATGTATTCATAAAAAACTAGCAGATTTTTCACCGAAATAATACTGGATACGTATTACTATACAACTATATAGTCAAGCAAGGTTCAAACTTTATTTAATCTTGTCTAGCAGTACATTCCCAGATGATTTGAACTGAGTGTGTATGCTTTTTCAGGAAGTTTGTGTGTAGAAAGTGGAAGGACAGGTTTTTGGGACAGATGTTTAAGGAGATGCTAAGGGGTTTTTTGCCTGAGAGCAATTTATTAGCCAGTCCTTTTGTATTTGTAGCTAATAAACAGTAATGACATACCCTAGGGAGGGAAAACCTCCACTTCTTGGAACTAGCACACACTGCTGGGTGAAGAAATGGTGCAAAGCAAAAGGTGCAGGTGCAGATCAACCCACAGTACAGAGAGTGCTGCAAACTGTGATTACTGTGCATAGGTCTGCACAGGTGCTCGAGTATCCATCAGACTTCACTTACCTTTCTTAATGCCACTCCCCTTATTAAGCACTGGTCAGTAGGAAAGTCCAGGACAGCTCAAGTGAAGCTGAATTAACAGCCTCTTCCTGAGTCACTTGCAAAGACATAGAAAAGTGTATTGTGATCTTCAATTTTTCACTCACAATAGTACATGTACCTCTGATACATTCCATACTGTTGCATCCTCAGCTATGAGGCAAAACAACAACAGTTACAACAATGACAGCCTTCCAGTGAAATTGCCGTTTATTCCAAAGGCACTGTTGATATATAAGTGCCGATCTTCTGAAATTCACTGGGAAAACAAATGTCCAAGTCTGGTTTGTGTGAGTGAAGATATCTTCACAGAAAAGGTACTATCATCCTAAAATATTGTGACTCTATAACTTTTGCAGCTGGGTTTTGGTTTAAACCCGGGTATAGTTACTGCAACATGTTTGCCACATTGGTCTCAGTCCACTGTGGGATGTGACATCAGACAAAAAATGCACTCTAACAGATAGAGAGTTGTGTTATCAACATCTACAAATAGCAGAGTGATAATATTTTACAAATAACCAGAGTGAAGGAAATGTCTTTGCTCATTATATTGGCATCCCTGTTAGAAATATGCCTCAGCTCTTAAAAAAGTCCCCCAACATATGCATGATTACAAAATATGACATGGTATCAGTCTATTCTCCACAGTGTAGCATATTGCCTGACAGCTAATGTGCTTTGCTGCACTGTTATTAGCAGTCTTGCTGCAATGCAGTATGTTACACGGAGTCACTCTGGTATATGCGACTCTGCCCTGCTCAGCTTCTGAATTTGCAGAGTAAATGCTGATTATCTTGAAATGATAATAACACGATTTTCCAGTAAAAGCCACAACAGCGATCACATAGTTAACAAAAGCTGTGACTGGCAGCCAAATTGCATACTGAGCACAATTATTTGAGCCATTAATTGGAGTATAGCATTTCCTCTTGAGATAACAATGATTAAAATTTATGCTGATAGATAATTTTAGGGTAGGATTGAAAACAGGGGGTTTTAAGTGCACACACAAGTCACACCTTCAAGGAGAACTGGTTGATAAGCCTGGTAGTTTATCACTGTTGTAATAGGGAGAGACAAAAGCAACGTCGATGTAAAACAGCAGAGTCCAACAGACTGAAAATCAACACTGCATTTTCTAGGCAGCTCCTGTAAGATCTGTGCTGCTGTCCACCTGCAGATGGTCTAAGCACCTTTTATGTAAAATCAGCAGGCATAATGAGGCATTATTAGACACTCAGCAGGAGCCTCTGTCCTTCTTTTTCAGAGGAAAAGCTCCACTTGCTAAATTGATGAAGCATTTCAGTACATTGGCCCAGATCTCCAGAGGTGCTCAGATAACTAACAGGTATTGATTTCAACAAGCACTATGCATCTGGACACCAAGATACTAAATCACTGTCACTATATTGTCTCTCCATCTGTAAAGGTTGTACACCACCATCTAATAATGAATCTGATCATGCCCATCACAGTGATGTCAGTACCATGAGCCAAGATTTTGTGACTATCTAAGTCTCATCCCCTTCAGCAACTGGTGCAAAGCAGTCTCTGCCTCTCCATAAAAGATGAGCAAAACCCAAGAATGTCGCAATTTGCATTTGCTCAGCTTGCCCTGGTCTTAACGAGCTGTGAGTTCAACTGTGCTGGTGTGAGCTCAGCAGCAGAGGCCTCATCTGTGCTGGAGGCACACACTGTCCTGACTCCTGTCAGGGAGCCAAACCGTGGGGCTGGAGGCAGCGCAATGGTGACTAGAGAGATTTGTCCTGGGCCACAAAGGGGAGCCCTCCTAATCTGAAATACTGAGGTCATCATGGAAACTCCCCAGATTAACAAAACTGCAGAATTGATAAATCACTATGCCATTGCCAAACTGCACGTGTGCATAAAAAAATGCAGACGTGCATGGACCCATCAAGGTGCAACAGTCAGCAGTACTCAGAACCATTAGTCCCCACTACTCTACTGCAGGATGAGGATGTGGAGATTAACCTCGTGGCCCTTTTGCTAAACCATATTAACCTTCCAAATTCTCAAAAGTCTGGTGGACTTGAGCAGTCATCTTAAGGAGAAAAACTGCTGAAATTCAGTCCACTTTCCCCTTTGAAAAATACCCCAAGACTCTGAGATTGTTGTATCCTATTGCATTTTTTGTGAGTGACATTTTGCACCCAAGCCCTTATCCTGCAACACAGTTCTGTGTGAATGCAAATAACCAAGGCCTTTGCTTTAGGTACTGTAATCAGTATGTTGTTCTTCAGCTTGAGTAGGTGATGCCAGGAGAGAAGACAGACACCACGCTGCCAGAGCAGAAAATGCCTTGGTCACCCACTTCTGTGGGATGTGCAGAACCTGGGAAATTAGGGCAAAGACTGTGAGCAGGACTGTGCTTTGCAGAAGTATTTGTTCTTAAAGACGTTGCAACAAAAACTTGCAGAGTGATAATAAATTACCTCAACTCATAAATGTTAAAATCCATCTTATAAAGTGTCATGGCTGCAGTAGGATGCTTGGCTCCTGAGCATGCCCTCGCGTACGCACATAACTGTCTGAGCACAGCAGTATTGCACCACAATATGGTAAGGTCACTAAGTGCATAAAAAACCTTCACCTGTCACACCTTTTTGATTTCTTTGCTTGTCCAAGCAGCATGTGGCATCTTCCTGAGGAAAGACAGTCCAGGTTTTCTGTGCTGCGTGGAAAGCTGGAGCACCTCTCCCAAGGGTGATATTCTACTCACCAATAAGCTGAATATATTCCCTCCTCAACCCTTGCTGCATTTGTCTTCAGGAGGATCTATCAATCAGCCTCTTCAACTTCCTTTAGTTCATAGTTTCGACTGGAGAAAAAAAAGCTTCAAGGCACGTGTCTGGATTTCTCCAGGCTCTGTAATTAAATGACAAACTGCAACAGAATAATCAAACAGCGTGCCTAAGGGTATCATTACAAGTTTGAAAAATAGTGCCTGGGATTGATACAGAGAAATAATTGTGAATATGGAATGTCAAAGAGGCACTGTAGAGTCAGGATTTTTGTGTTATAGGGGACCGAAATTATCATTGTGTTCTATGGGAAACCTGAGGAATGCAAAGATAGGGTGACATATCCACGGCATTGTGAGACACAGAGAAACAGGAAACCACTTGACCTTTTTTTTTAACGCTTCTCACTTCACTGAATGTCTGCTGCCCATTAGACACTGATTATTAAATTAAACCAGAATCCATGGACCAAATCTCACATGTAACTGCTTGCTAGTTTTTTCTGCAATCAGGCCTTACTGGAAAAGAAATCATAGAATACTAAGTTAGAAGGGACCTCAAGGATCATCTAGTCCAACCCTTTACGGTAAAGAGATACAAGTTTAAATGAGATGTGGCGAGCCTTTGACCAAGTACCAAACAATGCATAAAATGTGTGTGCAAAATGACCTTCTTGAGCTACTGTTTGGTGCTTGACAGGAGTTTCTTACAGAGGTGCATCCCAGTTGTCCACTGTTTCCTACTCTATTTGTTTTTGCTCTCTGCATAGATAGTTCATGTTCTCCCCTCACTGCCTCTGTCACTGAAGTAATCCATAACAGGTATACATCTCGCTTATAATTGATGTGCTGTCATTCAGGCAGAAAGACATGGGTAGAAATACTAAATACAAAATGACTCTCTTTTCTCAAGAAAGAAAAACTGAAAATTGGTCATCGTGTGACTCTGGTGATTTCAGTCACAGGAATTGTCGCTATTGTCTGGTGCAGAGGAAGTTGTCACATCTGTACAGCTAGGGTACAGGATAGTAAAAAGTCTCTGATAAATGTCAAAGCTGCTCAAAGAGCTTGACCCAAGAGTCACCCTCTATGATTTCAGCTTTGTTTTCCAGTAATTACTGTCATTGCCAAGACAATTATTTGCCCTGACTCACGAAACAAAAGCAGAACACAGATAAGGAAATTACCATGACTCGGGTTTTCAATTCGTATACAAAAGACTAGAGTCAAACAGCCTGAGCTTTCTCATGATTCAGTGTGAGAGCTGCTAGCTCATCCTCTTACAGTGCACCTCCTCTATGAGGGGTTCCCAATGCCTCCACTGAGAATGACTCCGTGCTCCTGCTCCTGAAAATCAAGGGATTTCTTCATTCAGATGACCTTCCTGGCCTCACAGTTCAGCTCATCTCACAGACCAGTTTGAGTCCTCTGAATACCAGATTTCAGTTCTCAGTAAAAAATTGTTTAAGGACAACTTCCTTAATTTAAACATTGATTTTATGCTAAGGGAGCAGATTAATGCTTCTTATTGTTTAAAGGCAAGTGAAACCACATATGATGTTAGGGGGCTGCTAAATCCTGCAACTCAACAGCAGCAAGGATACTACATCTCCGTACCCCAAGGTCCAGCCAGCGGAGAGGCTAAACCAAGGTTCCCAGAAGGCATATGTGTGCTCTGCACACATACACCACATGTATACATATATACATCATATGTATAACTATTACCTAGCTGACAGCACAGATCAACACAAACTGAAACCACAGCTTTCCAAAAGACACAAACAGCACCAATAACCTCACCCTGTCCTATCTGGCAGTTCAGGCTGAAGGTCGCTTACTGGGGAGTACAGTTATTCAAGGTGAATTCCTCCAGCATCTGGGCTCAGATGCTCAGTTTGCCCAGTAACTGTCCCTGGATCCCAGTCTCCCCAGCTTCTGGTATCTAGAAATACGAGCCCCCAAGGCTGCAGCACTGATCAAGCTGCTAGTACAGATGTCTCTCTGGTGCGCAAACACACACATACATGCAGATGGGTCTCTGTTGACCCATAGACCCCACAATCTGTCAGACTTGGATCCTTTAGTGCCCTCAGCAGACAGTTTGGTCTCTACAGTTACTGGCACCATGGACACAGAGGCCTCCACTCAGTCACTGAGACTCCCCCTCACACACACCTCCACTCAGGACAGAACCCCTCACTCAGAAAAATGACTACAAATGGAGCTTAGTGAGAGGCCAGGACAGACTGCACTGGTCACATACAGTGAACAGTCCGGCAGGTGCACTGATCAGACCCTGTGTGCACATAACCAGCCTTTTTTGTCCCATTTTCCCACTCGCTCCTCCCCAAAACACATTGATCCTTTCTTTCCCCATACTCCCTGGAATATTCCATCTTGTGCAATCCCAAAATTGCCCTTCCCTTGCACATCTCTGGCAGTAACCCTTCTATCTCTGAGTGGGGTAATGGGGACTACGTCCTGTTGGCTCATGATGATGGGTGCCCCCCAGCCCATGGGCTGAGGCTCCCCAGGGCAGCCAGGGGTGCAAGCTGGGGCTCATGTCTGTGGTGGGGTCATTGAGGACCTCCCCATCCTTGTGTCTAAGGGTCCTTCATGGTGAAGCATTAGTCTTTGGGGAGCTGGTTGCTTCCCTTTGATACCCCAGGAGCAGTGGGGTCCCTTCTGGGAGCATCTCTGTACTTGGGGACCAGAGTAGTCTTACTGCATAATCTAACACAAGAAGTAGTAAATAATTTGCCTAAAGCTACAATTGCTTCACTGAAAGCTTGCTGGTGTTTTTGAAAATTTACCCCATTTTTAGTTTCCAAAACCTTGACTGAAAATATCTAGATTTGAAAATATTCATCTGAACAAAGTCATTTAACTAATCATTTCCTAAAATGTGCTCTCATATTTAAGTGGGATTATTTGTAAAAATACTACTCCAGAGGAAGTGTATTTCCTGTGATATCAGACTTGTTTCTACCTACAGGACTGATATGAAGTTCCTACATGACTGCAAACTTCACCAGTTTGTTAAAAAACAAACTAACTGTTCGGGGACAAGTTTGGAAAAAAAAAATCCATTCAGTTGTACCTGAACTCCCAAGTAAACCATATTTTTGTATTCTTTTAAGCTCATTTTAAAAGGATGTGATTCTTTTTATATTAATAGAACAAGAAGGAGCTGCTAGAAGAATCATAATTTAGTTACAGAAAAAGCTTCATTACAATTATCCAGTGAAGAAAGCTTTTTACTTAAACACTGTACTCCAAAGTGCCTATCATAATACATAATGCCACCAGAGAGAAGTAAAACACTTTTTAGCCTTGCAAAGAAGAACGATTACAATGTGAACTGGTCATATAAAAAGTGATAGGCTCCCTGTGGTCTGAGGAACTTAAGTTGCTTTACTGAACAGCCAGGCTATTTTTGGAAACTAAGATAAATTATTCCTAATATAAAGAATAATTCTGAAAAGTTGCTGATCCAAGACATATCTAAGTCATAGATGAGAACTCACAATTTGATAAGACATCAAGGTTTTAAAAAACGCTTGGTCTTAGGAGCTTGTTTGTGTAATGAAATGTCCATAAGTTTACTTTCACGTACTTCAACTCTCTCTTTTTGGGGATTTGTTGGTTTGTTGTTTTTGTTGTTGTTTTGGAGGGGGGTTGTTTCGTCTTTTATTTTTGTCTTCTTTTTTATTTCCCCAGTGGAGGTCCTTTTACCTTACTCTTTGATTCTGGTAGTTTCTATAATTGCACAAATCTAGTTTGTTGCAATATTTAGGCAGAGAATTGTTACAAGCTCCAAGAACACCCTAGGTTTTTAAGCACTGTCTACTTTCTCTGTTCAGCTCTGTGCCTTGAATTTTTCCTGGTACTATCATATTCTTCTTTTCACTTTTCTTATCATGTCTGAAATTAGTCTATGCAGTTTATGGGAAGACTGTTCTCCTACCTTCTGTTCTATTATGGGCAGACAGGAGAGAATACTTTACATGTGAAGGTAAGAATTTCATTGTAAAGTTAATGTCTTAACAGGCTAACAATCCCGTTCATTAGCTTAGTAACAACACTGTATCATAACAGCCTCAATAACACAGAAAAATCCCAGTATCTGTTAAATATTTTATATAAAAAATCTTCAAAGTGTCTCCTCCTTTTCTTTGGTATTATGGTCCCCTTGCCAGTGATATTATGGGGGTAACACTGACGGTCACTCTCTGGGGGTGTGAGCATCTTGGGGTCTTTGTTGTAAAGAAGGGTTGGGAGTAGAGTTGTCTTCCTCCTCTTCTCCAAGCAGACTGGATGGTTTTCTTGATTGTCTTAGTGTCCACATTGCGTTATTTTTATATATTTTCTTCAGTTCTCTTTTTGACCTCAAAAACTAGTTTTTCCTGAACAAGATCTTTAGAGCAAGCCAGAAGTTTCCCTTCAGTCCATGTTGTCTATGTGATGAGTTGTCCAGATGTTACCTTTTTTTACCTTTTTACCTTTTACTTCGTAGTATCATAAAAAGTACTGAATTACTGAATGTAATAATTTCAGTTGTAATGAGTTGTTTGACACTCTAAATAAAAACCTTGGGCAATGCAATGTTCCAGTACTAGAAACTTGCATTGCACTGTACAATTTGTAATTGGCAACCATACTTCATACAAGAAAGATATTGGGCTTAGGCCAGGATGAGTAACAGTCGTTATTTTAAAGTCTACTTAAATTTTAGTGGTATTTTAAATTCTATTTTTAAATTTAGAGTTGCAGTTGATTTAAAATCAATAAGGGTGAATATTCCTTATCCCTGCTGTTGAGGGATACATAAAAGACCCCTACAGCACAGTGCCCTTGTTGTTCAAAATACAAGCAGTTTTTAGGCAGCTTTTTCATTTGCATTCTAATATTTATTTAAGCTCCTGTGCCTCCATGCTACAGCATTTTAACAGACCTATACAGGAATAAAATGAATAATCAGAAATGCATTATATCTGGTCAGCAGGCTGCAGAGTCTTACCTAAACTGGAAGGTGTCTGCGTCAGTGTTTGATTGCCTATATAGTAGAAACTTGATTCCTGGCTAGCTAACATTATATGGCTGTAAAGTATACTGTATCATCTCGTATAGTCTTATTTCACGTATTATGCAAATGCTAAGGAAGTTGCAGCTATTTATGCTTTGGAAGTTTGAGGATGTTTTAAAATTGTTTTGATTTGCCTTCATATTCCTTTGATATTAAAGTTATATGTCCTCAGCAGGAGTTCAAAAAAGCCAGGCTCAGAGGGAGTCATAAAACTTCTGGTAAATGGTGTGAAATACCTTTTGGTTCCACAGAATGTTATCTCTTAGTGCTCTGGTACTTAGGCTAGAAATGAAGAATGTATGTATCTCATGGAAAAGTGGGAATCACTTCTACAATTTCATGAAGTTTCTGATTTTAGCTCCATAAAAATAGGAACTGTGGGACCTTTTTTATACACTGCTTGTTACCATAAGACTCCAATTTCATCCATCATGTATCTCAAACAGGAATATGTTTGAGGAGATAGCAATACCACAGAGGGGGCAAACACCTGCCATCTTTCTTGTTACTTATTATTCTACACTGAAATGAAGATTTGTCACTACAGTTATGCAGTGAGCACAACCTTTCTATATGAGGCATTCTGCAAATACAGAATGGAGGAACCTTCTGTACCAATTACCTTCCCAATATATCTATTATACAGAAAAAAAAAAAAAAAGGCGCAGGCCTCAGCCCTACTCTGCAACCAGCCAGAGTTTGGTCACAAACATGTTCCCTGAAATAGTTTTGACTCAAATCTGCTAGTCATGTGCCTGACCATGTTCAGGCACAATGGCGGAGGGAGGGAGGGAGGGAGGGAGGGATGAGGCCACATTATTCTGATAGAGGAGAGAGTTTAGCCATGCAGGGATATCCCCTGCATATCCCCTGTCCTCTGGCCAAAGAACAGTCTCTGGACCATTTCATTCAGTAGCATACAGTAGCCAGAGAATTTGATCCTTCTTTTATTTGATAAACAGCAGCCCTTAACCACTTAATATAATTGAAAACATTACTCATGTTTCCACTCCAGTAAAGAATAAATGTATAGCTAGTAGAGAGAGTCAGGTCAGACTCACACACATACTTGTCTTTTCATGTCCCCATTCTGTGTCTCACACATCTCTAGGATCTCAATGTTACTCTTACTTTCCTCTCACCATCCTTCATGGAAGACATGGCTTGACACGGGTTCCCAGAGAAAGAGCGCAGCAGGAGCAGCTGTGACACGTGCTGTGCAAAAGTTGTCCTGAGTTAGCAGACTGCATCTGTCAGCCCTGCCCAGCAATGTGGCCTGGCTTCAGCTTCCCAGAAAACTGGCAAGCTGGGGAAATGCTCAACCTATTCGCTCTTTGCCAATAAGTAATGATGGAGATTGTGCAGGGACAATATGCTGAATTACTTTCCCCTGTGTACATTCAAAGTGATTCCTATAAAGGATGTACACAATATATGCATCTGTGTGTTGAGCTGATGTATGCAATATCAGATCTGTTACAGTGTATTTCAGTAGAAAACCATTCTCTGTACTTAGATTCGCCCCACTTATTTTTGTCAAGAACAATTCCCAGTCTGACTCTCTCAAAAGGTTACATCTATCTATGCATGCACTTTCAATCACTATCATGCCTATGGTGTCTCATAATCATTTACAGGCTTTATCCTGACAGCATTCTCTAAACCTGAGAAGCATTGCTATTCATATTTTATAAATTAAGAAAAGAGGTGCAGGAGTTGATGCAGGCCACTTAGGATGCCCATGATGAAGCTATAAATTGATCAAGATCCTCTGGGTCCCAGCTGGTGTCTCAGGTGCTGGGAACACTCACTCCACCAGTACTATATTTTCCACTTTTGTGAGGACACAGGGAACAGTACAGAGTGAAAAATACTGTTGTCAACATTTTATTTTATACCAGAGCAATAAGCAAAACAGAGAGAAATTTCTTGAGCAATGTTTTTTTGGCAAAAACTGTGCATGGTAAAACATGCATCAGGCTTGGCAAAACCTGCATTAAACCCACTCGCAAATTTGGTTTGATTCTGTTGAATCATTCTTGTTAAAGAACACAACTCTTCTTTTTCCAATTCCTTGCCTGTATTTTGAGCTGTCATCACTCTGTTGCCTCGCAAGCTCCGAAGTCTGGTCTCTGTGAAGCCAGAATCAATTCAGCAAAGCTTTTAAATGCTTGCCTGAAGTCAGTGGGATAACTTGAGGTGAAAAGCTGGCCAAGGTGAGGACCCTGAGGAGCTCTAGGTTTCAGGGCCACCCTCCAACATCCACTAAAATTAGCAGGAATCTGTCCACTGACCACAGTGAGATTCGGTTCAAGTTCATTTTCACTTTAACTTGCAAAAGACGTGAAATAAAAGCAGTAGTAAACAAGGGGAAAAGGTTAATCCTATTTACTCAAGACAGACAGCTCAGAAGTTCCATGCTCAGAGCGCTTGGACATCTGTTAGAGCATGAAGCCATTCCTATGCTAACTAAGGGGGTCTGCACTCTCTGCGAAGTGTTGAAAACCCATGAAACCAGAAGTTAAGCTCAGGGACTGCCAGCAGCTTCAGAGGCAGCAAAGGCACTGCAGATGCTGGAGCACTGCAGTGAAGGTCTGTGCACCAAATCGGGCTATGAAAGAGCTTAACAGGCTTGAAATGATAAAGCTGTCATCTAAGAAGATGTAACATATCAATTGCAGAGAGCTAAAAGTTTGGCCCAAACCAGCAAAATAAAAGACAAAGTGGAAGAAGGAAAACATGTATCTAGTCAAAAGGAATATGAATGATCAAATGAGGAGTTGCCACTTTATATCTCCCAGACTCATACTAATCCATGAGAAATTACCTCACATGTTCTGGGTTTGTCCAAGATAGACTTAATTTTCTTCACAGTAGCTGGTATGGGTCTATGTTTAGGATTTGTGCTAAAAAACGTGTTGACGGAACAGGGTTATTTTAGTTACTGCTTAGCAGTGCGTGCACAGAGTTAAGGCCTTTTCTGCTTCTCACCCCACCCTACCAACAAACAAGCTGGTGGTGCACAAGAAGCTGGGAGGAGACAGAGCCAGGACAGCTGATCTTAACAGACCAAAGGGATATTCCATACCATATGATGTCAGGCTCAACGTATAAAGCTGGGGGAAGAAGGAGGAAGGGGCAGACATTTGGAGTAATAGCAGTTGTCTTCCCAAATAACCATTGCACATGATGGAGCCCAGCTTTCCTGGAGATGGCTGAACACCTGCCTGCCAATGGGAAGTGGTGAACAAATTCCTTGTTTTTCTTTGCTAGTGTGTGTGACTTCTGCTTTACCTATTTACCTATCTTTGTTTCAACCCATGAGTTTTTTCACTGTTACTCTTCTGAGTCCCTCGTCCATCCCACCAAGGCAGGAAGTGAGTGAGCAGCTGTGTGGGGCTTTGCTGCTGGCTGGGGTTAAATCACAATATCAGGTAATACAGTTAACAAGATCTCTTTCTCCTCATCATACATGCTTTGCCTATGTAAGAGGGAAAACCAAGGAAAACTTAGGAAAGCTTTCATTTGCTTAACTAAAACTAAATGTCTGTTAGCCTGGGAAGTGGTGGAGTGACCATCCCTGGAGGTCTTTAAAAGGTGGGTAGATGGGCTTAGGGACTTGTTTTAGTGGTGGAATTGGTAGTGATGGTTTAATGGTTGGATATGACGATCTTAAAGGTCTTTTCGAACCTAAACAATTCCATGATTATGTTTTTCTATGAAGCTATCACCTTTCAGTTGCTATTAGCACACTTTCCCACGCTTCTCCACATGGAGCTGGTTTCTCCACAGCAGCACAAGGAGGAGCAGCACAGCAGTTGCCCGTGTCCATGACAAAGCACAGAGAGGAAGCTGTGGAGACAAGGGAAGCAACACAGACGGTGTTAGTCACGCTGGGAGGCAGGCAGAGGAAACAGAGCAGGAACGGAAACAAACAAGCAAACCCAGCTCAAGGCTGAGCTGCACCCAGAACAAAGACCCAATTACAAAACAATTCATAGCACTGTAAACAAGAAAGGAATAAATTCTGCACATGGAATGAGGAAAACAGCTGTGTCCATTGCCATGTTCTCACTCTCCCAGTCAGCAACATCCCCTCAGTGTTTTTTCAAAACCATGCACTGAATTCCCCTGGAAGGGAGATGTTGACCAGGATAGAGGCTGCATTAATTCTCAATCTGCATTAGGACCTGTGCAAAATCTGGTGTAGGTCGGCATGCATTGATGCACTTGACATGAGTTTCAGTAGCCATGCCCAGCTGGCCTGGGCATCCACATCCTCTGTGTTTCCAATTCCAACTCGAGTGCTAAATGATAAATGGAAAAAAACAACTTCATACCGCTCAGGGTATCCTCTGAGTTTTGGTAATGAGTCATTTGGATTCAGAAGGTAAAAGCTGTTTAACTCAGAAGTATATGACAAAACTGTAGTCTGAACAATGAAAAAACATACTACACTACAAAGAGAGAACAAAATATCACCTGAATCACAGTGAAAACGAGGCTGAAAAGTGAAATTGTTTTGTCTCCAAAGCTGATGATGTGTTTTTTCTGTGTCGGAACAATCAACGTAATATCTCATATAATGAAATCAACGTATCTAAAGAATCTAAAACCATGGCTATGGAGAAAAAGCAACTACTTAATATCTTGGTTCTAAGACACTACCCTAGGAGTTATTTCACACTTAGCATATTCTTCCAAAGTACCTGTAACTCAGCACTGTCAGAGATACAGTAACAGACAGGACAGATCCTGCCCATGAGTTCCCACATTCAAAGTTACTCACCCTACAGGTTCACTGGAGTTTTCTCACTGGCTTCATGACAACCAGGTGTCCCCACAGATCACAGACAGTGTTGTTTGACGCAGAACTCACCTCAAGTCCAAGAATAAACCTGTAACATGTATAGTCATGCAATCCCACCACCACCACCGTGAATTCACACACTGTACTGAAGGTAGAGGGTTCTCCTAGCTGGCAGTAATAGCAGCTCACTGAAGCAGCTAAAGTTCTGATTGATTCTGTCAAAGGAAAGGCAATTGCAGAGAGTTTAAGTGATGTGGGGCTTGCAAATATAAATGGTTCTGCCTAGGTCAGGCTAATGCACTTGTCAAAGTATGGTTTCTAAACTGACCTTCACTCTTAAGTGAATAAATACATCACATTTTATCTTCAGACATACTGCATACACTGTCCTAATATTGTTCTGTGTTGAGCGCTGTGATCTACCTAAAATTCCACTTCATTTTACTAAAGATAGAATTTAGATAATTTAATGCATTTTGAATGGTCCTCCCTCTTTGTCTCCACAGCTACTCCAAAGGAAGCTGAGATGCTGAAACAAGATGCTTTGGACATCTGGAGTTAAGAAAGCTGACTTCCGCCCATCCAGCTGACTGCCAACACAGTTTGTTTATACCTGCCCAGTTTTTTACTTGTTACCTGATACAGGTTGAGAAAGCTCCTTGCCTTTGCAAGCTTATTTTGCTTTTGCAGTACAAACTCTCAAAACTTCCAATATTTCTGAACAACAGGAGGGCGCATGGTCCCTGTACCATGGTTGATTCATCACTCAGCAACCATCCATACTGAAACTTGCTTACTTCACTTGAGGCAGGCAGGATCCTGACCACTCTGCTTAAGTTTCTAAAGATGTTCCAGTTTATTTCTGAAGGACGAGTGAGAAAATTGATTTCTTTCACTATTAGCATTTTGATTCCTGATCTCTGTCCCCTGACCTCTAGTTAGATTAAACCGTAGACAAAAGCAGCTGACCACATTATGTCAAGAGCACAGATCTTCACAGATGAAGTCTGTCATTCCTTCCCAGATGGTTTCTTCCTTGCTGACATCAGAAGTCTAGATTCTGCTTACATAAATGGAGGTAAAGCAGGAATGCCCATGAATTTTTCTCTGTATGTAAAGTAATCATGAATATGATCAGAACTGAACAGAGAAAGCAAATAGAAGAATCAGATATTGTTTCTTTTGGTATCTTTCAGTACTT